>ML351673.1:1116-19423 GCA_005239505.1 Nicotiana paniculata | reverse complement strand
GCTTGAAAGATACCACTTCAACTCCTCCAGGGCGTGCTGGCACTCCAGAGTCCCCTCAAAGTTATTTTTCTTTCTATGTAGGGAGAAAAAGTGATGACTCCGATGTAATGACCTCGAGATGAATCGGCCTAACGCCACTATCCGTCTGGTCAGCCGCCGAATGACATTCACGTTGTTTACCACCGTGATTTCTTCGATGGCCTTGATTTTGTCGGGGTTGACTTCAATCCCCCTGTTTGAAACCATGAAGCCTAAAAATTTGCTCGAACCTACGTCGAAGGCGCATTTCTCGGGATTAATCTTCATGTTGTAACTTCTAAGGATGTCAAAAGTTTCCTGCAAATGAGTCAAATGGTCTTCTGCGTGCGAGACTTAACTAGCATGTCATCAATGTAAGCTTCCATGGATTTTCCTATTTGATGTTAGAACATCTTATTAACTAGGCGCTGGTACGTGGCCGCTACATTTTTTAGCCCGAAGGGCATTACATTGTAGCACTATGTGCCATACTACGTGATGAACGAAGTTTATTCCCTATCCTGGGGGTTCATTTGAATCTGATTTTACCCGGAGTAGGCGTCGAGAAAGATGATGATCTCGTGGCCAGCCGTGGCATCGATCAATCGATCGATGTTGGGTAACGGGAATGAATCAATAGGGCATGCTTTATTTAAGTCCTTATATTCTACGCACATTCTTAACTTGTTCCCTCTCTTGGGAACCACTACTACATTGGCCAACCATTCGGCATATTTTGCCGCCCTGATTGACCCTATTTTGAGGAGTTTTGTTACCTTGTCTTTGACGAACGCATGCTTTACCTCGGATTGAGGCATCCTTTTTTGCTTCACCGGTTTGAACTTGCGATCGACCCTTAGCCGATGGGTGGCTATTTCTGGAAGGATTCCTGTCATATCTAAGTGGGACCAACAAAGCAATAAACGTTGTTAATAAGAAATTGAATGAGTTTATTCTTGAGCTCGAGGGTTAATCTTGTTCGCAAGTATATCTTTCGATCTGGAAGATGATCCATCAGAACAGCTTGCTCCAGATCCTTAACAGTTGATTTGGTTGCGTCCGATTCTTCGGTGGGTGAGTAAGTCTTCTTCATCATCCTCGGGGACCTATTTATATTCAGACCCCTCCGAGGTGGATTATATGGACGCCGGTGCCATGCACTGTGAACATTTCCTTGGCCGCGTGTTACTCACCATACACCATTTTTACGCCATCTTCAGCTGGGAATTTTAACATCTCGTGGAGAGTCGACGGTACCGCCCTGATGTTGTGTATCCATCGCCTTCCGAGCAGGGCATTGTATCTCGGGTTTCCTTTGATGACATGAAACTTGGTTTCTCGGACCGCACCGGAGACAGTGACCGGGAGGGTGATTTCTCCATTCGTTGTTTCTCTTGACATGTTAAATCCACTGAGGACTCGGGAATCTGGTAGGATCTGGTCGAGTAGCTTGAGCTGCTCCACTACCCCGAATCTGATTATATTGGCTGAGCTACCTGGATGCACGAGCACACGCTTGATTTGAACGTTATTTAAATGAAGAGAAATTACCAGTGCATCGTTATGCGGTTGGGACTATGCTTCGATATCTACTTCTCTGAACACAATAATTCTTTTAAGGACATAACTTTTAGATTTTCCTTTTTGTGGTGATGGGCATTTTTCCCCGTTTGAGCACGGGTTCTTGTGGGATATCAGTTTCTCCGATAATCATGTGAATGGTGTGCTGGGTTCTTTTGGTCCATTCTTCTTCTTCGATTCTCTTTCTCGAAAATGGTTCTTGGTTTGATCGCCGATAGATCCTCGAAGATGCCTTCTATCGACCAACTAGGTCGCTTCTTTTTGAGCGGAGTTCTTTGTGCCCCATGTCGGTCTTCCCTGCATATGGCTCCGTCTGTATGAGAGCTCATATTTACATATTGAGTGTTGCATGCGCCTTCATCGACGGGGATTCGCGCCGGTGCCCCTTCATGGTTTTGCTGTGGTACACCGGCTCTTGGAGTAGTTGCACCATTCCCTCTGCGATCCTCAGGATCGTTGTTTTCATGTGCATTTACTGAGTTAGACATTTTCTAACCTGAAATTAAAGATTCTTGGACAAGAAAAAGTGTAAAGAAAAACTTGTGTTTAAGAAAACCAGCACTAAAACAATCACTATTATTTTTAACCCCACGGTGGGTGCCAAACTTATTACTTTGAAAATGGTAATTACAATTATATTTTTGTTTTTGTGGTTCTAAAAATACGTGATCTATTTTAATACCAGTTGTTTAGGCAGTAGATTCTAAGTGAGAGGTGAGAAAATTAAATAAAAGCGAAAGATAACGAGATTATGCAAACCGAGAAGTAGAGAGACGGGGCCTCGAGGTCGGTCTGAATAGGCCTTGAGGTCGAGCTCAGGAGCTTGACAAGGGACCGTCAAGAATCATATAACAGTACTGAATGCCTTGAATATGGCCTATTTTTAATAATGAATAATAAATGAAGAACAACTAATGAACACAATAAATGAAAGACAAATAATCAATTAAAGGCAATTGTAGAGAATGTTTTTGTTAGAGAGCAGAGGATGTTCTTGATCTTGTATTCAATATCATGTCTCTGACAAAGTGACAAGGGTCCCCTTTATATGTGAGGGGGAATCCTCACATAGTACACGTGTAATTAATGTAAAGAGAGATGGCTAGTACAACCCTTTACTGCCACGATACGGGCTTGTATTATTTTTTCATCTTTAATCACGTGCCTTTAGGGAGTTTCCCGCCTTTTCATGATGATCTTTGAATTTTGCCCTGCCTCGAGGTACATAGATCCCTCAGAATGCTTCCTCGAGGAGTGCACCTCGGGGTTAAACTTTAGATTCCGCTCTGATACAATCGAAGTCGAGGCTCGGAGTGCTGCAAGAGCCTTAAAATCAGGTTTCCCCGATTTTACCTTATACAATGGAAAAATGGAAATGTCTTGAGTAATATGGCCAAGCCGATCGGGCCGAGATCGGACACCATGTCACACACATGGTGGTATTGTGCAGAAAAAAATGTCTCCAAGGGAGATGACCTAGAACGATTGGGTCGTGACCGGACTCCGTCTCAAGAGCACGGTGGTAGTATGAATAGTTGCATTGTGAACAGTGGTATTGTGGATTGTGTTATTAGCAGTGCTAAAGATCTCCCTACTAATAATGTGTATTACTTTCGTATTTCGAAGATTGTAATGTTTCAATTGTGCATGTAGATATTATTGACTGTAACTTGTTATTTCTGTGGTTTTCCTGCTCTTGTACGGTTATTCTATTTTGAAATATGATTTTTAGCTTTATATACTAGTACTATTCGATAGTACTAACATCCCTTTTGCCGGGGGCGCTGCATCTTTAATAGATGCAGGTGGTTTCACAGTAGGCAGCAGTGATCAGTGATAGGGGTACGCTCCTTTCAGCTAACTTGGTGATCCCCACTTGATTTCGGGGTCCTTGTTATTTGGATGTCGTGTACTTTGTATTTTGAGGTATAGCCTGAGGCTTGTTTCCGGCATTTCCATATCTCTCTTCAGTTGTATTTAGAGGATCTGTAGACAGGTTGTGGGTTGTGTCGGGTATTGGAATTGGATTGGAAAACATTGGTATTTGGCGAATATGTTTTCTTCATATATAATAATTGTAATAACCTGGTTATTATGGCTGAAACAGCTAATGGAAAGAAAAATGGAGTTGTTAATGATATATTTACAAAGTATGGTCAGTGGATTTCACCTCCTCTTTATTCACTAATTAGTTGGGTAGAATAACACTTATCAGGCTTGCTCAGTTGGGTTTACTCGGTTGAGCGCCGGTCACGCCCCTCGATTTTGGGGCATCACAGATGGGATGCCCTCAGAGGCCTGATGATGTTATGAAACATGTACCTATGCACGACATGACATTCATACACTTATGCATGACACTATAATTATTTCATGATTTACGGAGTTATCCAGACTTACAGGTTGAGTCATTTACTTTATAATTCTTCCATGTCTGTTATGTACTTATTTATGTGCCTTACATACTCAGTACATTATTTGTACTGACATCCCTTTTGTCTGGGGACGGTGTGTTCCATGCCCGCAAGTCTCGATAGACAGATCAAGAGCCCTCCAAGTAGGCTATCAGCTCAGCGGAAGATGTTGGTGCACTCTATTTGCTTCAGCGTTGCTTGTTTGGTTAGTATGATTTAGACGTGTATTGTTTGGTATAGTAGGACTCTGTCCTGACCTTTATGAAAATTATGTATTCTTAGATTCTTATAGACAGATGTCATGTACGTAAAACATTGTATGGCCTTGTCGGCATGTGTTCAGTATACAAAGGTTATTTTGGTCTTATAGGCCCATATGTTTTATGTATAAGTTTTTATCACGTGTTGTATTCTACTTATCTCACGGAAGCCTTCCGACTCAGTTATCTTTGATAGTATGACATGAAAAGATATGTTATGTTGGTACTCAGTTGAGTAAGGTACCGGGTGCCCCTCGCGGTCCATCAGTTTGGGTCGTGACAAAAGTGGTATCACAGCAGTTCTGTCCTAGGGAGTCTACAAGTCGTGTCTAGTAGAGTCTTGTTTATGGATGTGTCGTGCACTACACTTATAAGCATGAGGCTACAATGCATTTAGGACTGTCACTCTTTCTTCTTGCTCTAGATCGTGTGGTAGAGCTCAGTCGTAGAAACTCAACTTCCTAAACTCTATCCTATTCATAATACGACGACGCCTACATCCAGAAAGGTAGTTGGTAAGAGATTGAATGTGGCTATGGAAGGGTTGAGTCAGGGGAACTCGATTTTTCATGATGCTTATGATGAGTAAATGTAAGGTCTTTAGTACACCATGTGTGTACTAAGACGTGTAAGCCTCTTGCCAAGCAGCCTTAAGGCAAGAATGTCTATCCACACCAATTGTAAAAGGCAATGCAAGATTCAGAAGATAGATACGAGTTTGAACAAGTAAAAGAAGCAAGATGAAGAAGGGGACGAGGCGCCCAGGTAATGAAGTTTAACAGTATTTACAACTCAGATAGAGGAATATACGCCTTTTAAGTTACCTTCAAAAGTATTAGAGGTGTGTAAAATTGGCCACACCGTTCTGAGTTATGCTCTATGGAAGATAACAAATATGGTTTAAGAGAATGACATAATATCACGATCCGGATGGGGTTAGAGTGAGCCAAAATGGTGGATGGATTGTTTGCGTTAGTTGACATTTCTGAAGGATATTGCAAATGTGCTAATAGATCTCCTTGTGAGACACCCAGATGGTGCACACTAAAATGGTACAGCTAGATATGAGTACTATAAAGATAGGAACTGGAAACCTTGAAGGGATAAATATTACCTTAGTATGGGTCTCGTCCCTAGTAGAGGGAGAATGTTAGGCAGCCAGAAGAGCCAGTAGATGGAGCAAGGGAAGGTAAAAAGCGAAAGAATGTCTTGTTAAAGTTTTTAGGATAAAGTGATAAATAGAAATATTAGTAGGGAAGTACGAAGAGGGATAATGAAGCATTATGAGTGAGATGTGATACATGGATGGCAACATTAGAGTGTTATAGAATCTATTGTCAAATGAAGAAAGAGACGGGAGGTGATGGGCCTTAAGACAACAAGAGAGTATAGGCCATACATTCACATCCTCATTTAGAAAAATAGTTCGAGACTCTAACGTGATTAATAGAAGGAAAAGTCAGACCCAAGAGTAATAGAAACCAGTATGGATTGGTGAACAAGATAAACTAAACCTGAATTAGTGAATGAGTGATTTGATAATAGTCAGCATCATGAAAATTTCAGATTTCGTTCCGGTGATAGTAGAATGGACAACAGAAGAAGATTCATGAGAAATTCATAAAATGGTCATTCATGAAGACGCTTCCCTAAAGCAAGCAATGTGAGCAAAGTTATTCTTAAGGGACTGTATGTACTAGTTACATTAAGTGTCACCCTCGCGAGTAGGGAATTTTGTTGTCCTTGATACAGAAGGGTTATCGTAAGGCGAGTAAGGGTCATCGACAATGTGAAAAGACGCCCGAGATGAAAAGGTAAAACACTATACGTAGATCATCATAGCACGAAATCTTAGTACTCCCCTAAAAGGGGAAATATGAAGTGATGAGGTATTAAGACCGAATTAAGTTGTTCTAGTAACTATGGAATGGTAAAGGAAGTGTGCGATAATAATGAGAAAGTAATGATATTGCACTTATCCGAATCCTACAGATATGCTATGATTCTATAAAGTTATGTAAGCACGACGTCAGAAAAAAGAAGTACAGTTCGTGCCCAGAATGTTATTGATAAATAAGGAGCCAATGCAAGACGTAAGTTAGTCAAAGGAAATAACCCAAGAGAGATTACACGGAATATGGGTATGAGAATGGGCCGACTAGTAGTTAGTAGTTTATTCGGGAAGATCCTAGTCCTAACTAAACAAGAAGTCATAGAAAAATCAGTAGATCACACAAGATAAATGTAGTAACCCCCAACCTGGAGAATCCAGCCTCGCAGAAATGTCATTATAATACTTGAGATATATTCAAATAGGAGTCAGGGTAGTTAAAGGTACCGTAGAAGTGTTACGGGGATAGAAGAAAGTATTTGTCGGGAACACACACAAAATGTCATTTAAGAAGCAACAGTACAAGCACAAGGACATGAAGGTAAGCAACTACGGATGATTATAGGCAAGGAATGACATCAAAAGGTCCGTAATAAGCACGCAGCTTTACGAGAGTCAAGGGTTCTCCCTAAGTACTACAACGAAAGACTAGTTGGGGAAATAAAGAAGAAGTCTTCAACCTAAGTACAACGACCTAAAAAGGAAATGGTTATGTAACAACAGTCTCACAACAACATTGTAAGCACTCCAAAGGAAAATGGCACCTACCGTGGCTAATGAATGGGAGATAAAATTAAAAGTGATATTCGAGATCATATGAGTTGCATGAAAACTCTTGCATGCTTGGGAACTAAGATAAGCTAAGTATGCACGAAAAAAAGGGCAGAAAGACCATGAAAAGTAATAACTTACGTTAAATAAAGCTAAGAAGGAACAAAAGAAATTATTCTATCTATTATCCAGATTTAGTGACGTTATGAATGCAATTAAGAGTTTGGAGTTTTATACCTGCATCATATGTAGCCGTAGAAGATTCTAGTATAAGTTAAAAGAAAGAATTGAGCCCAGGTCATAGACGAACGATTGAATTGTTAGAGGATTGTATCATGGGTATCCCTCAGCGCCCATGAAAGGCTAAAGTAATACCTAATACCATGAGCTGCAGATCGGAAGATAGATTAAGCCTACATAAAGGCTGATCAGAAAGAAGAGGAAACTAAAGAGTTCCATCGACCTAGTAAAACAAGAGTGGACCAAGAGAATTATAGACCTCAGGATCACTCTTAAATAGCAGAGATACAAGAGAGATGGTACAATAGCCATATTTTATAACGGCTCTACGATGGAGCCAACTAAAGAGTACCAGCCTTATAAGAAGTCAGTATGAAGCTCCCACCGGATTGTGTATGCACCAGAGATGCAAGTATTATAATAGAGCTTCAAGTTATGGACGTGAATTATACCTATGTGGAAGGGAGGTCATGAAAGACATAGAAGATGTGATGCAAGATTTTAAGGTAAGGAAGGTAAAGGTGAACAACATACGAGATACTCAAATACAGAAGGTTGTGAATAGTCTATACTTCAAATAGAAGGCCAGAAGCGCCGATACTCAATATCCAAGAATGATAGCGGCGTTGTTAGTGGCATATCTTCCAACCTATAGTTTCTAAGTACTGAGAGATCTAGTCACGAGAGTAAAGAAGAGTTAGAGACGATGTGGTGTCTTTCTTTAAGTTCCAGAATAACATAAAGAAGTCCATGGTGCAAGCAAGTTGAAGGAAGGCTGCGAATATTATAAATAGATACGTATAGGTCGCAAGCTAAAGTATAGTAAAACGACAAAGTTTTATGATAGGAATAAGGATGAGAAAGGGCGAGTGAGAAGGTGATGAGAATGGATAAGTCCTCGGGATTAATCCCACAAAAATAAGACAGTTAATGGTTTCTCTAAGTTATAGAAAGTTCAGTATAGCCTATATGAACTCAAAGGAGTCTAAGACTAATAACATCTATAAAGGGAATGATGTCCTGGTAGTGGAATGAGGGCGTGATTGTGATAGATAAAGGATGATGTTTGGGCCTTCGATTAAGTAATGACTTGAAGAGGATTTCATGAATCATACGGGATTAAGATACCCATGTAAGGTGAGTCATATTGGGATGCTATAAACTATGGTTATGGAAGTATATTATCACCCATAGGTGGATCAATCTAATTACTCCAGATATCCCTAGTGAGACGTGAGCCCTAGAGATAGTGTTACATAAGAGATCAAATTATCAGTGGTAGATGATAAATCCACATTTAGATGAATCAACAATGGATGGACAGAAGTCACAAAGTATGAGGTAAGATTAGGCCATCGTTCTTAAGATGAATAGTAATAAGGAAGCATTAGAGGACTTAGACTTATACATATAGGATGAGCAACGAGAGTAAACTGGAATTTGGTAGCAGAACTCAGCAATGACAAAAAAAGATGAAGTAAGAGTATGGTATAATATGACCTACCTAGATGCAGTAATGTCATACGGATAGATAATTGGGTCCATGTGATAAGATATAGCAATATTGGTGAAGTTCAACAAAGTACCGAGCGAAGAACTTCAGTATACCTATAAATTCCCATAGAGACATCTTATAGAGCTCTGTATATGCTAATAAAGTAATACCTAGAGATTGGCTAAAAGCTAGAGGAAAAAGGAGAGGAAAGTCGCATAAGCACACTTACAAGGTCAATATCGTAAAGGCTGCATGATAGAAGGTAGCAACAGTTACGAGATTAAAAGGAATTCGATCACAAGTCATGGTGTGGGAAAGAGTCCTAAAGAACGGAATGCCCTGGCCTTTGGGTATATTCACAGAACAACTGCCTAAATGGCAAGGAGAGTATTAAGGTATTCACAAGATCTATAAGTTATGAAAATGATAAGAGCATCAATCAACATTCGAGGAAGAATGTTCCAAAGGGGGAAATGATGTTACGCCCCACAATATGACGTCAATGTTACGTCCCACAATATTATATTACGATGATGTTACGCCTTGCAGTACTATATTATGATGATGTTACATTTTGCAGTATTAAATTACGACGACGTTGCACCCTGTAGTATTGTACGTTGAATTTGTCGTACGGTAATTGGCATCAGTCCAAGGTGAGATTATAAGGATTATGCTATTTCAAACAAGTGATGAGTAAATTCGTCAAGGTGAGAGGGGAAACAAGTCAAAGAAAATGAATTTTCGTCCAAGTTTTGCATGTTGGGATAAAATATCGTCCGAGCTATAATACCCGATATTTATGGACTAATGTCATAAAAGGTACCATATGACCTTTATAGAAAGATGTATAAAGTGTGTTAAAAGAGAGTAGTATTTTAAGTAATTTGGGATAATTCCTAGTTATGTGGATAATTGGGTTATTTAGTTATTTTAGTGGGATAATTAACTAAGAAATCAAAGATTTTGGATCAAGTTGAAGGGCCCCAACGTGGCATCCAAGAAAATAACTTAAATATGACTCTTAGGTCATGAATTAATAGGGCACCCTTAGAGAAGTATATGGATTAGTCACCTTATCAAGTGAAGCCCACATAAAGGTTAAATAACCTTTCTAATTCAAATTGAATTTCTCATCCCTTAGATGACTTTCAGCCAAGGAACATAGAAACAATATTGACAAAATGTTTCAATCAAGGAAACATAGAAACGTTATTGCTTCGAGCATTTCATACGAATTTTTCCCTACTCCGATCTTATTGTCACATGTTTTGTCGCAATTAAAGTGTGTTAAAGGGGTTGTCAAGAAAATCGACTCAGGTATGTTAAGGCTATCCCTTCTTTCTTTTTGGCATGATCTATACGACAGAAGTGACACGAGAAAATGCATAACTTTCATAAAGTATTCTATTCATAGAAATGCTAGAGGTGTGTATATTCATATTCTTCCACGTGTCATTATTTTATAATATGTTCATGGGTCTCAAAAATATGTAAGTTGGTAAAATTTATTTTGATGATATTAACCAGAGCCATAATGTCTTTATGACGTACCGTGAGATCTTATTAATGTATTTTATATGCATTTAATGCATTTATACATGCACATTGACCCATGACCAGATGGCGTTATATACGCGTATATATATGTATATGGGATATGGGAAAGGTTATGGCATTATATATACACCACCACCTGATCAACTGGTATACGTTGATGATTTTGCCCACAGTGGCCGAGATGATATGATGGAATGCCCTCAAAGGACTGATGATGTTATGAAACATGTACCTATGCATGACATGACATTCATACGCATATGCATGAAACTATAATTATTTTATGATTTACGGAGCTATCCAGACTTACGGTGAGTCATTTACTCTATCATTCTTCCATGTCCGTTATGTACTTATTTATGTGCTTTACATACTCGGTACATTATTCCTACTGACGTCCCTTTTGTTTGGGAACGCTGCATTTCATGCCCGCAGGTCACGATAGATAGATCAAGAGCCCTCCAAGTAGGCTATCAGCTCAGCGGAAGATGCTGGTGCACTCCATTTGCTTCGGAGTTGCTTGTTTGGTTAGTATACTTTAGACGTGTATTGTTTAGTATGGCGGGACTCTGTCCCGACCTTTATGAAAATTATGTATTCTTAGAGGCTTGTAGACAGATGTCCTGTACGTAAAATATTGTATGGCCTTATCGGACTATGTTCAGTATGCGAGTGGTTATTTTGGTCTTATAGGCCTGTATATTTTATGTATAAGTTGGTATCACATGTTGTATTCTACTTATATCACGGCGCCTTCCAGCCCAGTTATCTTTGATAGTATGGCATGAAAAGATATATAATGTTGGTACTCGGTTGAGTAAGGTACCGGGTGCCCGTCGCAGCCTATCAGTTTGGGTCGTGACAATTTTCCATTGCCAAATATATCCATAATGATCGACATTTGTGCGAAGCATGAACTCCAATTCTTTGTGGATTGCTTCGCGGGAAATCATCAGATCTAGATGGATGAGGAGGATGCCGACAAGACATCCTTTATTACTCCATGGGGAGTGTATTGCCACAAAATGATGTCGTTTGGCCTAAAGAATGCGGGAGCCACTTATATGAGGGCCATGACAACCATTTTCAACGACATGTAACACAAGGAGATAGAGATGTACGTGGAAGATGTCATCATCAAATCTAAGAAGGGTACAAATCACATAGAAGACTTGAGGAAATTCTTTGATCGACTTCGAAGGTATAATTTGAAACTGAACCCCGCAAAATGTGCCTTTGGAGTCCCTGCTGGAAAGTTTTTAGGGTTCATCGTCAGCCGCCGAGGAATTGAGTTAGACCCATCAAAGGTTAAGGCTATCCAAGACTTTCCACCTCCAAAGAACAAGAAAAATGTGATGAGTTTCTTAGGGCGTCTCAACTACATCAGCTGTTTTATAGCATAATCAACTGTGATCTGTGAACCAATTTTCAAAATGTTGAAGAAAGTCGTTGCAACAAGTTGGACTGAAGAATGTCAGAAAGCCTTTGACAAAACCAAGGAATAGTTGTCCACACCGCTAGTACCGGTCCCGCCGGAACCTGGGAGACCTCTGCTACTCTTTTTGTATGTACTAGATGGTGCTTTTGGTTGTGTCTTGGGACAACACGATGAGCCATGAAGGAAAGAACATGCCATATATTATCTAAGTAAGAAGTTCACACCCTACGAAGGATGGTATTATTTGCTGGAACACACCATTGAGCTCTAACGTGGATATCTCAAAAGTTGGGGCACTACTTCTGTGCCTACACCACATATCTCATATCAAGGATGGATCCGCTAAAATACATTTTCCATAAACCCATGCCTATGGGGAATCTGGCAAAATGGCAGATACTATTGAGTGAGTTCGACACCATCTATGTAACTCAGAAAGCGGTCAAGGGACAAGTGTTGGCAGATAATCTAGCAGAAAACTATTTAGGAGGAGAATACGAACCACTGAAAACGTATTTTCCCGATGAAGAGGTATCATTTGTAGGAGAAGATATCTCCGAAACATACGATGGTTGACGAATGTTCCCCGATAGGGCTGCAAATTTTCAAAGGAGTGGGTATTGGAGCAGTTTTTGTAGCAGAGACAGGTCAACACTACCCGATATCCGCAAAACACGTATTTCCATGTACAAACAATATGGCAGAATATGAGGCTTGCATCTTGGGACTCAAGTTGGCCATTGACATGAATGTTCAAGAGTTGCTAGTAATTGGAGATTTCGATCTTTTGGTGCATCAGGTTTCAGGAGAATGGGCTACAAAGAATACCAAAATATTTCCATATATGTACTATGTACAGGAGCTGATCAAGAGGCTCATGAAGATAGAGTTCAAACATATTCCGAGAATCCAGAATGAATTTGCGGATGCATTGGCCACTTTATCTTCCATGATACAATATCCAGACAAGAATTTCATCGATCCTATCCCAGTAGGGATTCATAACCAGCCAGCTTATTGTGCTCATGTTGAAGAAGAAACTGATGGAAATCCATGGTTCCACGACATCAAATAATATTTGACAGAAGGAGAGTACCCGGAGCACGCAAATCATACTCAGAAACGAACACTCCGAAGATTATCCAACCACTTCTTCCAAAGCGGAGGAATTCTATATATAAGGACACCAGACCTGGGATTATTATGGTCTAGAGACGCCAAGGAAGCATCCAAATTGCTCGAAGAAATATATGTCGGAACTTGCAGACCGCACATGAATGGATTTTTCTTAGCTAAGAAGATATTAAGAGCGTGATATTTTCTGGATGGCTATGGGAACGGACTTCATCAGGTATATCCAAAAGTATCATCAATGCCAAGTACATGCTGATCTGATACGAGTGCCACCCATTGAACTCAATGCAACAAGTGCACCTTGGCCTTTCTTTGCTTGGGGTATGGATAGCATCGGTCCAATCGAACCCGCTACTTCAAATGGGCACAGGTTCATTCTAATGGCCATAGACTATTTCATAAAATGGGTTGAACCCGCATCTTACAAGGCTGTAACTAAGAAGGTCGTCACAAATTTCGTTAGGGATCGTATTGTTTGTCGCTTTGGGGTACCAGAATCAATCATCAGTGACAACGCCGCCAACCTTAACAGTGATTAATGAGATCCACGTGTGAAACCTCCAAGATCAAGTATAAGAATTCCACAGCATATATGTTGTAAATGAATGGATCTGTGGAAGCCTCCAACAAGAACATCAAGAAGATATTAAGAAAAATGGTAGATAATCACAAACAATGGCACGAGCAGTTACCATTTTCTCTACTTGGATATCGTACCATAGTTCGCACATCAACTGGGACCACCCCTTGTTTGCTGGTCTACGGTACTGAAGCTATTATTCCCGCTGAAGTAGAAATTCCTTCTTTAAGAATCATACAAGATGCTGAACTCAGTGATGCAGAATGGATACGAAGTCGCTATGAACAACTAGCTCTCATTGACGGGAAAAGAATGAATGTAGTATGTCACGGTCAACTTTACCAGAACAGAATGTCCAGAGCTTCCAACAAAAGGGTCAGGCCTAAAAATTTACGCTGGGTAGTTGGTGATGAAGCGGATCTTCCCGCATCAAGATAAAGCAAAATGGAAGTTTTCACCCAATTGGCAAGGACCCTACATGGTTCGCAAAGTACAAACAGGAGTAGCACTCATACTTGCAGAAATGGATGGAGAAGTTTGGTCAAAACCTATCAACTCAGACGCAACCAAAAGATATTATGTTTAGATTGTTTACATATCCTCATCTGATGTAACTAAACTACACTTGACCCGATTCCTGTTTAAGAGAGGATACGTAGGCAACCCTGTGGCTTCGGTCACATCTCGATAAAATCTTCATTTTTCCATGGTCAGAAACTGGGGCAGATTTTGAAGAGGACCCTCAAAATTTTGAAGCAAGTCCAGCCAATTTCATCATATACAGAACAGTCAAAGAATTGCTTTTAAACTGGGGCAGATTTTTGAGGAGGATCCTCAAAATTCTAAAGAAAGAAGGTCGCAATGTCTATAAAATATGTCGCAGTCATTGGTTCATCTAGCTTACTTCATATTGCATACTACTATATTTTAAAAGATCTACATTCATCAAATGCAAGCATATTTTTCGAAAACATTATTTTTATAAACCGCTACATGCTGCCCAGGGTAACTCAAAACAGGATCTCAAGACAGGAGCACAGCAAAGCGGAAGACAAAAGCGCAAACCAACCTTCCCCCGCAAAACTCACAATTTTTCTTTTGACGCAGGCACAATAAAACAATGATATCTGCAAACACATCAGATCACTGCCATCAAGACAATAAATTATCTATCACAAGAACTTCCAACTAAGAAATACTTTACTATCACTCAACAATTTCTTTGCATGAGGCTAAGTCATGCCCCCTGACTACATAAGGCTAAAAATTGCCTTTCTTTGCATGAGAATAAGCAGTTTCTCCTATTTTGCATGAGGCTAAGCCCTGCCTCCTCAACTGCATAAGGCTAAGCATTGCCTTTCTTTGCATGAGGCTAAGCATTACCTCCCTAATTGCACAAGGCTATGCTCAGCCTTTCCTTGCATCAAGACTAAGCACTGTATCCTCTTCTTGAATGAGGCTAAACATTGCCACCCTACTTGCATAATGATAAGCTCATCCTTTCCTTGCATCGAGACTAAGAATTTCTCCTCTTCTTGCATGAGGCTAAGCATTGCCTCCCTAATTGCGTAACGCTAAGCTCGACCATTCCTTGCATCGAGACTAAGCACTGTCTCCTCTTCATGTATGAGGCTAAGCATTTATTCCCTAATTTCATAATTCTAAGCTCGGCCTTTCATTGCATCGAGACTAAGAACTTTCTCCTCTCCTTGCATGAGGCTAAACATTTCCTCCCTAATTGCATAAGGCCAAGCTCTGTCTTTCCTTGCATCGAGATTAAGCATTGTTTCCTCTTCTTGCATGAGGCTAAGCATTGCCTCCCTTATTGCATAAGGCTAAGCTCGTCCTTTCCTTGCATCGAGACTAAGCACTGTCTCCACTCCTTTCATGAGGCTAAGCATTTCCTCCCTAATTGCATAAGGCTAAGCTCCACCTTTCCTTACATTGAGACTAAGCACTGTCTCCCCTCCATGCATGAGGCTCAACATTGCCTCCCTGATTGCATAAGACTAAGCATGGCCTTTCCTTGCATCGAGACTAAGAAATGTATCCTCTTCTTGCATGAGGCTAAGCATTGCCTTCCTAATTTCATAACGCTAAGCTCGACCTTTCCTTGCATCGAAACTAAGCATTGTCTCCTCTTATTGCATGAGGCTAAGCATTGCCTCCCTAATTGCATAAGGCTAAGCTGGGCCTTTCCTTGCATCGAGAATAAGCACCGTATCCTCTTCTTGCATGAGGCTAAGCATTGCCTCCCTAATTGCATAAGGCTAAGCTCGGCCTTTCCTTGCATCGAGACTAAGAAATGTATCCTCTTCTTGCATGAGGCTAAGCATTGCCTCCCTAATTGCATAAGGCTAAGCTCGGCCTTTCCTTGCATCGAGACTAAGAACTGTATCCTCTTCTTGCATGAGGCTAAGCATTGCCTCCCTAATTGCATAAGGCTAAGCTCGGCCTTTCCTTGCATCGAGACTAAGCACGTCTCCTCTTCTTGCATGAGGCTAATCATTGCCTCCCTAATTACATAAGGCTAAGCGCGGCCTTTCCTTGCATCGAGACTAATCATTGTCTCCTCTCCTTGCATGAGGCTAAGCATTGACTCCCTGATTGCATAAAACTAAGCACGGCCTTTCCTTGCATCGAGACTAAGCATTGTATCCTCTTCTTACATGAGGCTAAGAATTGTCTCCATAATTGCATAAGGCAAAGCTCGGCCTTTCCTTACATCGAGACTATGCACTGTCTCCTCTCCTTGCATGAGGCTAAGCATTGCCTCGCTAATTGTATAAGGCTAAGCTCTGCCTTTCCTTGCATCGAGACTAAGCACTGTCTCCTCTCCTTGCATGAGGCTAAGCATTGCATCCCTGATTGCATAAGGCTAAGCACTACCTTTCTTTGCATCGAGACTAAGCATCTTCTCCTCTTCTTGGATGAGGCTAAGCACTGCCTCCTAAATTTCCTAAGGCTAAGCATTGCCTTGTCCTTTCATAAGAACAAATGCTATCTCCATTATTCTATCTAAGACCTAGCACTACTTTCTATTCACTTGCGACTAAGCATTGCCTAAACTCTTAGTTCAAAGGCATCATATCTTTGCATCTCATGGATTGAAACATCGCCATTTTGTCCAAAGACATCTTAGTCCAAAGGCATCATCATCATAGCTGGAAGACATCATGCCATGGTCTGAGGATATGTCAATATTGCACATCAATATTCAAAGGCGTCATGGTTCAGAGGCACAATTTTCATGGCCCGAGGAGATCATTTCATGGCCTACGAATCCCTTATCACATGATTCATGGCCCAAGATGTCATGGCCTAAGGAAATCATCCTCACCATCCAAAGACAACTTTCATGCTCCAAAGGGAATTTGAATCATGTTTAAATTCTCGCAATAATTCATATATACTTGCATGCATCATGTTTTAGGTTTTTCAGGCAATCCAACAAGTAATCGTTCTCCTAACAGGGGAAATCTTCGCTCCAGTTTCCGTTCAACCTTCACATCCAGCAATCATTTCAAACACAACCAACCACCACCAGTTACCCACTTTTACTTGAGAATTGTTAAGATACTCACTTTGAGATATATCCAAAATGTTTCAGATTCACATTCATGATTTCGCGCAAATTCATCTGATACTATCCTACCCAAAAGATCCCTTTCCGAAACATACGACCTTTCCTATAACAACTCCATCGGTTCAGTTCACCGATGGATCTAAAACTACACACAGCCTGATTCCTGTAATATCAGGGATATGTAGGTGATGCGTGGCTAGAATTCATAGTTTAACATGTTATATGCCTTATAGTTTATGCGCATTAATGATAAAAATACACTTTTTATGTGCTTAATGGAGTTTATTTCATGTGTAGGTGAATTGGAGATGGAAACAGAGCTAAATGGATGCAAATAAGTCGAAAATACGCTTGAGAGGCGAAGAGGGAACACCCTAGCCTTATCCAGGCGTTTGCCTCCTAAAGCCAGGCCTGGCCTGGCCTTATCCAGGCCTTAGAGACAAAACGCCTGGTCTCCTGGTTCTAGTCAATTTCGAGTTTTGACGAGTTTAAGTGTTTCCCGGTTGAAATAGAAGTCTCCTACACGTTTAGGGTTTGTCCTAAACTTATAAATAGACCCCCAAAACACAACTTAGAGAGAGATTCAAAGAGACGAACGGCAAGACATCAAATTGTGCATCTTTTATTCATTACTTTGTAGTTCAATTATGCAATTTATTTTGTGTCTGATTCGTATGAACATGTCTAGCTAACTTCTTTAATCTAGGGTTTTGGTAGAACCCGTTAGGGATGCATTTATTGCGATATTAATATATTTTGGTTGATTATTCTCTATTTGTTCAACTACGTTCTTGTTGTAGTTGATTGAAAGGGCCCTCAATTAGCTGTGCCTATTTATTATGTATCTACTCGAGAGAGAGTGCATATTTAGGTAGTTGCTTGAACAATATCAATCCCGGAGTATAGACGAAAGTCATAATCGAGGGTGTAGAGGTTGGATTAGAGATAACGATACCTCGGGTGCAATCTAAAGTGAACTGTATTGCAATCTAGCTAGCGTAACTTGAGAGAGTGCGTCTAGTAAATTATCATAATTACTTGAGAGAGATTTATGGTAGATAGAGTGTTCATGATTGATAGAGACGATTAATTAAACTATAAGAAATATCCGAGAAAGAATTCACCAATGGGGGAAACCAAACCTTAGACCTTTATTATCATTATTTACAACACATTTTTAGTAATTGCTAGTTTATTATTATTGCCAGTAGAATTAGTAAAACATTACCAAGGTATATTAAAAAGTCTTGAGAGAATTGATTAAGTAAAAGTTGTGTATTCTGTCGAATTAATTGATAGGTAAATTCCCTGTGGGATCGACTCTGGGCGTAATACCCCG
>ML351672.1:6246-25430 GCA_005239505.1 Nicotiana paniculata | reverse complement strand
TAACCCTTTTAGGTAAAGGAACTTGTACCTTTGCTAGACACCCCCACACTTTGAAATATTTCATGTTAGGTTTTCTTCCTTTCCATTTTTCATATGGAATAGATTGCATTTTTCTGTGGGGTACTCTGTTGAGTATTCAGTTAGCTGTAAGGATAGCTTCCCCGCACAAACTCTGCGGTAATCCGGAACTTATTAGTAAAGAATTCATCATTTCCTTTAATGTCTGATTTTTCTTTTCGCAATTCCGTGGGATTGAGGTGTGTAAGGTGCAGTAGTTTGATGGATAATTCCATATTCCGAACATATTTCTGCAAACGGAGATTCATATTCTCCACCTCTATTACTTCTAATTATTTTGATCTTTTTATTCAATTGATTCTCTACTTCATTCTTGTATTGCTTAAATGCTTCAATTGCTTCATCCTTACTATTAAGCAAATAAACATAACAATATCGAGTGCAATCGTCAATAAAAGTAATAAAATACTTTTTCCCACCTCGAGATGGTGTCGACTTCATATCGCAAATGTCAGTATGAATTAAGTCTAAAGGATTTGAATTCCTTTCAACAGACTTATAAGGATGTTTTACAAACTTAGATTCAACACATATTTGACATTTCGATTTATTACACTCGAATTTAGGCAATACTTCTAAATTAATTAACTTCCGCAAGGTTTTATAATTGACATGTCCTAAACGAATATGCCATAAATCATTTGACTCCAACAAATAAGAAGAAGCTGGAATTTTATTCATACTATCAACAGCCATTACATTGAGTTTGAAAGGCCCTCCGTGAGGTAGCCTTTTCGAACGTACATTTTGTTCTTGCTTACAACAACTTTATCAGAAACAAATACACATTTGAATCCATTCTTCACTAGTAAAGAAGTAGAAACTAAATTCTTCCTAATAGTAGGAACATGAAGAACGTTGTTGAGCGTTAACACCTTGCCGGAAGTCATCTTTAAGAATATCTTCCCATAAACTTCAATCTTTGCTGTTGAATTATTTCCCAGGGAAATATATTCTTCGGGACCAGCAGTAGAGTAAGTCGCAAATGCTTCTTTGATAGCACAAACATGTCGAGTGGATCCGGAGTCAATCCACCACTCCTTCGGATTTCCAACTAAGTTTCATTCCGAAAGCATTGCACAAAGATCATCAATGTCATCATTCTTCTCCACTATTTTGGCCTGTCCCTTCTTATTATCCTTTTTCGGGAGACGACAATCAGGGGCTTTGTGACCAACTCTTCCACAGTTGTGGCAGTTGCCCTTGAATTTCTTTTTGTTCTGCTCCTTAGTCTGTCCAGAAGATCTCTTCCTCTTCTTACTTTTTGGAGCAGTCTCCTCAACGATATTAGCTCCCATAATCGTTGAATTTCCACGAGACTTCTTCTCGGCTGTTTTGTTGTCTTCCTGAATCTTGAGACAAATCACAAGATCTTCTAACTTCATTTCTTTGCGCTTGTGTCTAAGATAGTTCTGGAAATCTCTCCATGAAGGAGGAAACTTTTCAATCATTGCAGCCACTTGAAATGCTTCATTCACGACCATACCTTCAACAATAAGGTCGTGAAAAATAAGTTGAAGCTCCTGAACTTGGGTTCCCACAGTTTTGCTATCTATCATTTTATAGTCTAGAAACTTGGCAACCACAAATTTCTTCAAGCATGCATCTTCCGTCTTGTACTTCTTCTCAAGTGCATCTCATAATTCTTTCGAAGTATTCATCGCACTGTACAAATTTTACAAGTCATCCTCTAAAGCGCTTAGGATATAACCTTTGCAAAGAAAATCTGCCTGCTTCCCATGCTTCAACAATCATGAACTTCTCGTTGTCCGATATGTTCGCAGAAGACACTGGAGGTTCTTCACTAGTGAATTTTTTCATACCAAGTGCAGAAGAACACCCTTTGCTGCCATCCTTTGAAGTTGGCTCCAGAAAATTTCCCCGATTTTTCTGCCGGTGGAACAACAGTCCGGCTTGACGAGGCTATCGTCGTTGCCGCAACAGTCGCAGAAGAATTGCCGTTGTCAATTGCCATTTTTCACAGTCAACAATAGAAGAGTTCAATCAATGGAAAAACCAGAACAATAAACAATTCTGTAATCAACAATAAATAGTATGTATAATAAATAAAAACCGAAGTTTTATATACTGTTTCACAAAAAACAATGAAGTTTTTATGTTCTTCAAATCGTTTTCTGAATTTCAAAACTGTGATGAAGTTTTTATATCTTCAAATCAGAATAATAAAATTCAGAAGGAGTAGAAAACACACAGATTTTAGTCTCCACAAACAGAATACAAAAAAAAAAAAATCTTTAACATTGTTATTAATCTGTATTGCTGTAAAATAAAATAATAAATTTTTTGAAAATACAGAAGCAGTGGGAAACCTCACTAGCGCGGGCTTAGCGCGGCCGCGCTAGTGGGATTTATCTGGGACAAAAAGAAACCTGACTAGCGCGACCACTAGCGCGTGCTGAGCGCGGGCGCGCTACTCCAGGCGTCCTCAGCTTCTCTTCTGGAGAAAAAAAAAATAATACAAGAATAAACCGAGCCCACTGAATACACAGTGTGTCCTTAAGGAAATTATTCCCATCAAGTACCCGAGGTTTTGGAATATATCCTCCGAGGATAGAACGATTTAACTCACCAGCATATCAGTACCAAAAACTTCAGTGATCGGTGAACCACTTGATGGTCGTAAAACACACTGGAATATTTTTGTGCAGAGGAAGAAGAAGAAGAAGATCAGAAAATTTAGTAAGTAAAGATTCTGGGATTCAAGGCATATTTATAGTCAATTTTGTACTGTTTCTGAAAAGGTTTGCCTTTGTCCAAAAAGATTAATCAATCAATCCGAAGCCGAGCGGCGACGACGGCGCGAGGCTTGCCTTCTTCTCAACTCTTTAAGAGCTAGAAGAAGAGCTTCTCTATATATACACATAGATTTTCTTTCCTTCTTCCAATGAGGGACAAAGTGCACTAATTCAAAATTTCACTTCCCTCCATTTCTTTTCCCACTATTTTTCCATTCACTCTCTTTAAGCTACACCAAACTTAAAATTAAGTTACACTAAGCTTAAAGACCAACAACTCGCAGTAACCATAGGAACTGAGTGCTACACCCGTACTTATACCCAAGAATTTCAAATGCCCGATTTTACAAAGCACAATGGAACCACTAATCTCCAAGACTATGTCACATCTTATACGACCAAATCAAGGGAATCGACTTAACGAAGAAGAAATAGAGTCGCCACTGCTTAAGAAGTTCGTGTAGACGCTCATGAAGGATATTAACTTAGTATTATTTGATTATACTAATATTTTTAGATTATAGATATAACTAGCCCAAATAAGGACAATTCAGGCCCACGACAAGCATACCGAAATAGCAATAATTTCGAGCCGAGGTAATAATGTCTGGCCAAAAAATTATACTGTCGCCTTTATTTTAACGCTTTTCGTCCCCTATACTTTCTTTCCAGGAATCAAACCGATGAAAGATCAAACCACCAATATAACTAGACAATAAGTCTAGTGTTCAATCTTGCATCCTTCAAACTTAAACAGTGGGGGAGTATATTAAGACTTGCTAGTCAAACTGTCATGACTCAGAATTCCCACCCTCACGATCGTGATGGTACCTAACATTTCACTTGCTAAGCAAACCAACGTTAGCTATATTTATTAACTATAGTAACAATCCAAATCAAATGATAACAATAAAATTGAGTGGCCTGAAATAAGGTGATAAACTAATAAGCGACGTAATCTAAATACAATCCCAAAAATTAGAGTAACGAATACATGAGCGTCTAAAGTACTACAGATAATAATCTAAACAAAACACGAATGTTTGAATCAAAGTAAACAACAATGATAACATAGAAGGGGACTTCAGGACTCGGACGTCGTGCAACTATACTTCAAGTCCCTACAGGTAGCTGGATCCGAGAAATCTCACTCAGCACTGCTTGGACCAACTACGACATCTTCACAATAAGTGCAGACTGTAGTATGAGTGCAATCGACCCCATGTACTCTCTAAGTACCGAGATTAACCTCGAAGAAGTAGTGACGAGGATAAGGTGAGACACTTACAATAACTTGTACGTAATAACAGGAAGACAGGAAATGGAAGTAAAGCAGTCAACTTATGAAAACAAACTCGAAGTCCAATTACCAAAGAGCCCAGAATAACAAATCTCATAATCTCATATCACAAAACCGAGGCAAATCCAACAACCGCAAACAAATACCACATAGACAATCCATTGCAGCATGCAACCCGATCCACCATATCATCATCTATCAATATCATAATCTGTCCTTATTCCAACATTTCAATTCATTACCTTTCAATTTTTGTTGCAGCGTGCAACTGCTCCCCAAACGATTTCAGTCAACATAAACAATTCAACGACCAAATTTACAAGAATTTCTAGATTAAAAGGGTATATGTACGAGGCAATAAAGGACCATAAAATAATCAAAGAATCTCTAACAACTCGAAGTCTCAACTTTACCAATTACTCATTATGTATCAATTAGACCACTCATGCAAGGGAACCACATTATAGAAGGCAACAATATTACAAAACAGTAAGATAAGTAAAGTATATGACAATTTAGATATGCAAGTAATGCAAGTAGAGACAAGTAGCGAATAAGCATGGAGTCATGGAAGAGACGGATAATTTTTAATACAAGATTACTAAATGACAAGTAACAATTATGGCATAGAAGTCAAAAAAAGCATGTAACAATTAAGACATGAAGCAAGGCATATAATGAAATAAATGAAAACATGGAAACAAACATCATGACGACGTATATACACTCGTTACCTCGCATATACACCGTTTGCCCACATAATTCACATACCACATAGTTCATGGTTCCCTAATTCCCTCAAGTCAATGTTAGACCGAACACTTACCTCACTCCGCAATTCAAGCAATCAATCAACCATGGCCTTACCTTTCGAACAAGCCTCCAAATCAACCAAATCTAGCAAATTATCGATCAAATGATTCAAAATAAGCTTTAGAAACTACCCACTAATGAAAGAGGTTCAATTTTGATCATTTTAAAAAAAGTCAACAAAATTCAACCCCAGGATTGCTTGGTCAAAACTGGAGGTTCAGACCTAAACCCGACTATCCATTTACCCCACGAGCCTGGTCATGTGATTTTTTTCAAAATTCGACCTCAATTTGAGGTCTAAATTATAATTTTACAAAAATTTCAAATTCTACTCAAATCCTTAATTTCTACCATGAAAATCCTAAATTTGATGTTGAAATCTCATGAAAAGTAGTGGGTAACTGAAAGGAAATTGATTAGAGTAACTTCCCTATGAATTTGGGAAGAAAATTCTCTTGGAAAATCGCCTGTAGAGTGTTTAGGATTGAGAATTGTGTAAAATTAGCTAAGTCCCATTTTCTCCCTCTTTAACTGCTGTAAATGTCGCAATTGCGATGTTTTGTTCGCAATTGCTAACACCGAAAATGCGAGACAAGGGTCGCAAATGAGAACCCTATCTCAAAAGAACAGAAGTCGCAAATGTGATAAAAAGATCGCAAATGCGAATATTCCACCATCGCAAATGCGGTCAGGAACTTCGCCAAATGCAAAGCAGACTCAAGTGGTCAGTGATTGCAAATGCGACCACTTCCTTTGCAAAAGCGAACAAAATTCTTGCAAATGCGAGATTGACCCTACCCATGTTCGTAAATGCGAAAAATTCTTCGCAAAAGCAATGCTCGCTATTGCGAGCTAGACCTCGCAAATGCGAGATATGCAACAGACACCAGAACTGGTATTGCACCAACAGTCTTCACACTAACCAAACTCATCCGAAATACATCTAAAACTTGTCTGAGCCCCTCGGGATCCAAACCAAACATGTACATAAGTGTAATAATATCATACGAACTTGCTCACGCAATCAAATCACCAAAATAACATCTAAATCCTCAAATGAACCCTCAAAATTAATGAAATTTCAAAGTAAACTCAAGAACAACTAGAATCACATCTAAACGTCCGAATCATATCAAATCAATTCCGAATCATTCCAAATTTTGCAGACAAGTTTCAAATAGCGATACAGACCTATTCCGAGTTTCAACATCAAAATCTGAACCGGTTAGCTTTAAAGTCAACTTATAGTCAAACTTAGGAAATATTCAAACTTACTAAATACTAATTTTCGGCAAAATGAGTCAAAAGGGGCCTCCAATTTTAATTCCGGGCATATGACCAAGTCCAAAATCATCATACGAACCTACCGGAATCGTCAAAACACCGATCCGAGGTCGTTTTCACAAAATATTGATCGTGGTCAACTCAAGTAGTTTTAAAGCCAAAAAAATCACGTTTCTTCAATTTTTTCACATAAAAGCTTTCAAAAAATGACAAGGAGCTCGCATGAAAACCAAGAAATATCAAACGAATCTAACGGAGGTCTCAAAATATGGAATTATGGGCTAATACTCAAAATGGCCTAGCGGGTCATCACATTCTCCACCTTTAAAACAAGCGTTCTCCCTTGAACGAACATAGAAAGGTACGTGGACTGGTGAAAAGGTGTGGCTATCTACTCTCCATATCGAACCCGGACTCCTACGTAGTTGCCTTGATCAAATGACCCCTCCACTGCACTCTAACTGAAGGATACCTCTTAGATCTCAACTTCCGGACCTGCCGGGCTGGAATGGCCACCGACTCCTCCTTATAAGTCAAATTTTTGTGCAATTGGACTGAGATGAAATCTAATACATGGGATGGATCACCATGATACTCTTGGAGCATGGAAACATGGAACACCGGGTGAACTGTTGATAAGTTAGGTGGCAACACAAGCATGTAGGCCACTCCACCAACTCTCTCAAGGATCTCAAAGAGTCTGATATACCTAGGGATCAACTTTCCCTTCTTCCCGAACCTCATCACACCCTTTGTGGGTGAAACCCAGAGCCAACCCTATCTCCAACCATGAATGCAACATCACGAACTCTCTGATCGGGATAACTCTTCTGCCTAGACTCCGCCATATGAAGCCGATCCTAAATCATCTTGACTTTTTTCAAGGCATCCTGAACCAAATCGTTACCCAACAACCGAGCCTCTCCCGGCTTAAACTAACCAATTGGAAAATGACACCGCGTCCCATATAAGGCCTCATAAGGAGCCATCTGAGTACTCGATTGGTAGCTGTTGTTGTAGGCAAACTCCGCAACAGGTAAGAACTGATCCAAAGAACCCCCGAAATCCATAATATAGGTGAGAAACATATCCTCAAATATCTAAATGGTGCGCTCGGATTTCCCGTCCGTCTAGGGGTGAAATGCTGTACTCAACTCAACTCGCGTGCCTAAATCACGCTGTACGGCCCTATAGAATGCGATGTGAACTGCATTCCCCGATAAAGAATAATGGATACCAGCACACCGTGCAGACAAACAATATCGCAGATATGGATATCAGCCAACCGATCTAAAGAATAGGTAGCTGCCACCTAAATGAAATGCGCCGACTTGGTTAACCTATTCAAAATGACCCAATACTGTGTAAAATTCTTCAAATTCTCTGGGAGCCCAACAACGAAATCCATGTTATTATCTTTCACTTCCACTCGGGAATCTCAAGTCTTTGAAACAACGCCGTCCACTGATGCTCTGTCACGACCCAAAATCCCTCCGAAGGAGTCGTGATGACACCTGGTCTCTAAAACTAGGTAAGCCCAATATTAACTGAAATAACGACAATGTTTACTAATATAGAACAATTCCGAAATAGAAATCTCTATACAATTTACAATACCAAAATCGGTAGTACAAGTCATATGCCTTTCTAGGAGTAATTATACATAATGAATACATCACTTTTTCGGAATAAAAGGAAACAATGGAAATAAATACAATAGAAGGTGACTTCGAAGCCTGCGAACGCCTAGCAGGTGTACCTTGAAGTCTCCAGCCTCACAAAGCATAAGTCTCAAACCAACTCAATCCGAAGTACCTGACTCTATTAAATTTTATAGAATTTATTAAATTTAAACGTAACAAGGATTCCCTTTTAAGTGAAATAAAAACCTCTAACAGGTTAAGGATATTAAATTGAGAAATTAATTGAAATAAAATATAACAACTATTAGAAATGGTAAATATCGAAATGTACGGCGAGTCTTAACTTAGAAGTCACATAAGGTAGCATGATATTAACTCTTTTATTTTAAATCACTATATTACTAACAACTCAGCAGGGCAGGAGGTAATTACTCAACGTAGTAAATTCACCTTAAAAATCAATTTACCATAATAATAGTATTAGGAAAAGAGCCCAGGAATGACGGCAAGGCAATAAGTCAATGACAAGAACTCGATCCTCAAAACACAGTGAAAACCAGAAACACAGATTATCAGAGTCTCGTACGAAGGAACTGAAGCTAACACAGTAAAACAGGGAATACCAAAATGCAAGAGATGTTGCGACGCACAACCCGATCCCACCATATAATATCAATATCATAAGTCACCCTTATTCCACCATATCAATTCACCCTTATTTCACCTGTTGCGGCGTGCAACCCGATCCTACCATACAATGTCAATATCATAACAATGAACATAATATGTTGCAGCGTGCAACCCGATCCAACCATATAATATCAATATCATAATTCACCCTTATTTCACCTGTTGCGGCGTGAAACCCGATCCCACCGTATAATGTCAATATCACAATATAAATATCCTGCCTTATTCCACCACCTCCCTTATTTCACATGTTGCGGCGTGCAATCCAATCCCCCGTACAATAATTTACATCAACAACAACAGTTCAATAACTAAATTTACCAGAATTTCTACAATCAAGGGTATGAGTACACGAAAACAAGGGAGCCACGTAAAATCAAAGGAATACAACAACCCCTACAAAATGACAAGACATGTAAGGCACATGATAACTAAGCAGGCAATCACAACAATCTGGACACGTAGTAGATATGCACATAGTCATAGAAGAACTCAACAATTAAGAGCTAACAAGACAATAAGGAAGGTAATAACTTCAGCTAAGGCATAAGCGGGCCAAACAACAAGTAGGAGGTACAATAAGTGCTAACAACGACAATTAGAGCATGTAAGAGTAGCCTAGCAATGATATACCTCATGTTATGACAATTTAATCAAAGGCATGGGAAAAGACTAGACAATCTAAACCGGTCAATACCACATATAGACCGTGTACCCACTCGTCACCTTGCGTACACGACTTTCACATAACAGGATAGCACAATTAACTCAATTTCTAAGGGGTGGTATCCCCCATACAAAGTTAGACAAGACAATTACCTCAAAGAAGACAAACTGATACTCTAAAATGAACTTCTCAGGTGATATGACCTCCGGACGGCTCAAATCTAACCAAAATAACTTCAAAGCACAAATAAAACTCATAATAAACTATTCAAGATCATAAAGACTCAATCTTTATCAAAATCTAAAAATCGACCCAAAGGTCGCCCCTGGACCCGCACCTCGGAACCCAACAAATTTTACAAAACCTGAACACCTATTCTGATACGAGTTCAACCATACTAAAATTATCAAATTTCGATACCATTTCGTCCCTCAAATCATGGATTTTCATTTTTAAAATTTTCTTCAAAAACCACCATTTTCCTCAATCCAAAACACAAACTAAATGATAAAAATAAAGATGAAATCATGGAATATAATAAATTCTAGGTGAAGAACACTTACCCAATCGATTTGTTTGAAAAACCCACAAAGAATCACTAAAAATCGAGCTCTACAAGTCAAGATATGATGAAAATGGCCTAACCCTCGATTTGGGAAATATATACTGCTACCCTCGACCAGTTTACGCGAACACGAGGAATAGTACGCGGACGGAAAGAAGGAAAACGCATAGTTACGCGAACGCGTGAGACTAAACACGGACGCGATGAAGGGAAGGGACATGATTACGCGTTCGTGGAAAGAGGCATGCGAACACGGAGAACAAATGTTCCTGTAACTAAGCTTACTCTTCGCGAACGCGAAGGAGCTGACGCGAACGCGAACGCGAAGGAGAAAATCAAATTACAGGTTCAGCAGTCCAAAAATAGGAGGAAATGACTCGTAGCCCATCCGGAACACACCCGAGGCCCCCAGGACCCCGTCTAAACACACCAACAAGTTTCATAACCTAACACTGACTCGCTCGAGGTCTCAAATCACATAAAAAAATGTTAAAACTACGAATCGCACCATGAATCGTACTTGTGAACTTTCAAATCTTCCAACTTCTAAAACTCGTGCCAACCTATCAAATCAACTCGGAATAAAGCCAAATTTTGCAGAAAAGTCCAAAATAACATAACGAAGCTGTTTCAACTCTTGGAATTGCATCCCTACCCCGATATTATCAAAGTCAACTCTTGGTCAAACCTCTCAACCTTCCAAAACTTTAACTTTCTAATTTTTGCCAAAATGCTTCAAATTACCCCCACAGACCTCCAAATCCAAATACGGACGCATTCCTAAGTCCAAAATCACCACCCGCGCCTATCAGAACCATCGAAACCCTAATCCGATGTCAAATACTCAAAGGTCAAACGTTGGTCAATTATTTCAACTCCGAGCTTCTCAAATGAGAGTCACTTCTAAAATTCCTTTAAGAATTTCTCAAAAACCCGAACCGATGATGCACGCAAGTTATAATACACGATGTGAATCTACTTGTGACCTCAAACTTTCGATCCGGACAAAATTGCTCAAAACGACCCATCAGGTTGTTACATGCTCGTACTTCATCTGCTGGCAATTCAAACACCGAATCACATAGGCAACTATATATTTCTTCATTCTTCTCCACCAATAATGCTGCCTTAAATACTGATACATCTTGGTGGCACATGGATGAATGAAATACCGCAAATTGTGGGCCTCCTCATGAATCAACTCACGAAGCCCGTCCACATTGGTCACACAAATCTGACTCTGCATCCGCAACACCCCATCATCTCCAATAAAAACCTTCTTTGATGCGTTCATACAAAGAAGACCGAGAAACTGTGCAAGCAAGGACCCAACTAGGCTCCAAAATATCTAACCTTACAAATTGATTGGCCAAGGCCTGAACATCTGATTCTAGCGGTCTCTCACCAACTGGAATATATGAAAGGATACCCATACTCACAACCCTTATACTCATGGCATCGGCCACCAAATTGGCCTTCCCGGGATGATACAAAATAGTAATATCATAGTTTTTTACCAACTCTAACCACCTCCGCTGCCTCAAGTTGAGATCCTTTTGCTTAAACAAGTATTATAGACTCTGATGATCTATTAATACCTCACATGAAACGCTGTAGAGGTAATGACTTTAAATCATCAATGCATGAACAACCGCTGGCAACTCTAAGTCACGAACAAGATAATTCTTCTCATAAACCTTCAACTGCCGAGACACGTATGCAATCACCCTACCATCCTGCATCAATACTTCACCAAGCCCAATACACGATGTATTACAATACATAATTTAAGATCCTGAACTCGTGGGTAATACCAACACCAGAGTTGTAGTCAAGGCAGTCTTGAGCTTCTGAAAGCTCAACTCACGCTCATCGGACCACATGAATGGGGCACTCTTCTAGGTCAATCTAATTAATGGGGTTGCGATGGCTGAAAACCCCTCAATGAACCTATGATAATAACCTGCCAAACCCAGGAAGCTTCGAATCTCTGTAGCTGAAGTAGGTCTAGGCCAGTTCTGAGCTGCCTTAATGTTCTTAAGATCTACTTTAATGCCCTCGGTAGATACAACATGTCCCAAAGAGGCAATCGATTCCAACCAAAAGTCATACTTTGAAAACTTGGCGTACAACTGACAATCTCTTAGGGTCTGAAGTACCACCCGAAGATGCTACTCATGCTCCTCTCGACTGCGGGAGTAGATCAAAATATCATCAGTGAAGACGATCATAAAAGAATCCAAATAGGTCTTAAATAACCGATTCATCACATCCATAAATGTTTCTTGGGCATTTGTCAAGCCAAATGACATCACTAGGAACTCATAATGCCTATACCGAGTCTGCAAATCTGTCTTAGGGACATATGATGCCCTAATCTTCAACTGATGGTGGCCATATATCAATTCAATCTTCAAAACTTTGGCACGCTAAAGCTGATCAAATAAGTCATCAATCCTTGGCAACAAATACTTGTTCTTGATAGTGACTTTGTTCAACTACGGATAATCTATACACATCCTCATCGATCCCTCCTTCTTCTTCACAAACAATACTGACGCACCCCAGGGCGAGTCACTAGGTCTCATGAATCCTTTATCAAGAAAATCCTGCAACTTTTCCTTCAGTTCCTTCAACTCAGGTGACGCCATACGGTATGGTGGAATAAAAATGGGCTGAGTGCCTGGACCCAAGTTAATACAAAAATCAATATCTCTGTCGGGTGGCATCTCTGGCAGATCTGCAGGAAACACCTCTGGAAACTCACGCACAACATGTACTAAATCCATAGAAAGAACCTCCACACTAGAATCATGAACATAGGCCAAATATTCTAGACATCCCTTCTCGACCATATGCCGAGCCTTCACATAAGAAATAACTTTGCTGGTAGAATGGCTAGGAGTCCCCCTCCACTCTAATCGGGGAAACCTTGACAAGGCTAAGGTCACCGTCTTGGCATGACAGTCTAATATAGCATGATAAGGTGAAAACCAATCTATGCCCAAAATAACATCAAAGTCCACCATATCAAGAAGTAGGAGATCTACACTAGTCTTAAGGCTCCCGATAGAAACCACACACAAGCAATAAATACGATTTACAGTAATAGAATCTCCCACAGGCGTGGACACAAATATGAGAGAACTCAAAGAATCATGAGGCATAATCAGATATGAAGCAAAATAGGATGACACGTAGGAATAAGTAGAGCCCAGATCAAATAGAACTGAAGCGTCTCTATGGCAAACTGGAACAATACCTGTGATGACGCTATCAGATGACTCTGCCATAGGTCTAGTTGGGAATGCATAAAAATAGGGACAGGCCCCACCGCTCAAACCTCTGCCCCTCGGGCGACCCCTATCTGGATGGCCTCCACCTCTAATGGCTTGACCTCTACCTCTAGCAACCTGACCCCGCCTCTAGCTGGCTGTGCGGGTGATGGAGCAACCGATGCCGGCATAATGGCACGAGAAACCTACTGAGATTTGCTGCTCGTCAATCTAGGAAAATACCTCCTGATGTGACCTATGCCCCATACTCAAAGCACTCCCTCGGCTGCTGAGGCTGCTTAAGTTGAGACTGACCCTAACGACCCGGATATCCACTGTAGTAACTTTGAAGTGATGGTGCACTGATAGGAGCTGAAGGTGCACTGAACCTGACTGCACAGGATTAGACCCATGAGAACCATGACCGTCCAAAGCACCATGGCCACCTAAAGTGCTGACTGAATCTAACAAAATAACCTCTACCTCTAGATAAGGCACCACTGAAGCTACCAAAATGATGGGGCCTCTTCTAAGATGTCGACCCATTATCTTGACCATAAACTATCTCGATCTGTCTAGCAATATCTACGACCTTCTAGAAATAAATATCATCCCTCATCTCCTTATCCATATGAAGCCTGATGCCGAAGGTAAGACCATCAATAAACCTCCCCACCCTCTCTCTATCGGTGGGAATCAACATAGCTTCATGAAGGGCTAGGTCCAAAAATCTAGCCTCATACCTGGTCACGGTCATACCACCCCGCTGAAGGCGCTCGAACTGCCTACGGTACTCCTCCCTTAGAGTGAAAGGAATAAATTTCTCTAGAAATAACTGCGAAAACTGATCCCAAGTAAATAAGGTGAACCAGCTGGTATGCTTCGCTCAAAATACTGCCGCTACCTCTCAACAGAACCAGCCATCTAAAACACTACAAAGTCAATCACATTGGTCTCAACAATACCCATGTTGCGCAACACCTCGTGGCAACGGTCCAAGTAATCTTACGGGTCCTCAGAGGGTGCATCGCTATAATGGACAGGAAAAAGCTTGGTGAACTTATCCAACCTCATCAATCCCTTAGATAAAATCGCGGGCCTTCCCCCAAGCTGTGTAGCAACTACGGGCTGAACTACCCTAACTCCTGGAGATGCCGGAGTATGATATAGGGGAGCCATCTGCTTCAGAGTGTGAGTGGGGAGAGTCTGTGATCCTCCCCCAGCCTGAGAAATGTCTAGTGCCATAGGAAATACTCTGGTATGAGCCACAATCTCCATGAGTCCAACTAAACGGACTAGAGCGTCATGAAGTACGGGGGTGGTAATGAATCCCTGTGGGACCTGAGCAGGTCCGACTGGTGCGGTCTGAACTAGGACATCCACCTCATGGTCACCCTGAAGCTTCACCATGGGTGCTATTGCTGCTCGTGCTCTTGGCTGAGATCTGCCTCTACCTTGGCCCCTGTCTCAACCCCGTCCCCTACCCCTAGTAGTGGCTGCAATAGAGGGCTCTGGCTCCTGCCCGGCTGTAGACACTATACGAGGTCTCACATCTGCAAGAGAACAAGAGTAGAATGGTTCAAACTTCAATAATGGAAATAAGCTGCACGATAGAGGAAGAAAGAAGTGAAATTTTCCTAAAGCCTTATAGCCTCTAGATGATAAGTACAAATGTCTCCATATCGATCCTCCAGACTCTACCAAGGTTGCTCATGATTTGTGAGACCCAGGATACCTAGTGCTCTGATACTCATTTGTCACGACCAATAATTCTCACCCTCGGTATTGTGATGGCGCCTAACATTTCACTTGCTAGGCTAGATTATATTAGCTATGTTTATTAACCATTTTAATAATCCAAATCAAATGATAACAATAAAACTGAGTAGCTTGAAATAAGGTGCTAAACTAATAAACGATGTAATAAAAACAATCTTAGAAATTGGAGTCAAGAATACATGACTGTCTAGAGTACTACATATAATAGTCTGAATAAAACACAACTATTTGAATCAACGTAAATAACAATGATAACATAGAAAGGGACTTCGGGGCAGCGGACGTCGTGCAACTATACCTCAAGTCTCCATAGGTAATTGGATCCGGGCAATCAAGTGCTGCTGGGACCAACTATGTTATCTACATAAGAAGTGCAGAGTGTAGTATGAGTACAATCGACCCCATGTACTCTATGTACTCTGTAAGTGCCAAGGCTAACCTCGACGAAGTAGTGACGTGTAATGATCCGACCGGTTTTTTTGAGTATTACAACTCCGTCTCCTATTTATTGCTTATTCTATGATCAATTGTTGTTATGTGACTTGTCGAGGTAGTTGGTTTGGTTCCGGGGATATTTCGTAATGAATTGGGTCACTTAGTTCTAATGTTGGAAGCTTGAGTTAAAAGAGTTGCTCGGATATTGACTTATGTCTAAACGAATTTGTAATAGAATTTTAATGGTTCCGATATCTCCGTATGATGATTTTGGACTTAGGAGTGTGTCCGAATATTGATTTGGAGATCTGCAGGTAATTTTGGCTTGAAATGGCGAAACTGGAAAATTAGAAGTTTGGAGAGCTGAGAAGTTTGACCGAGAGTTGACTTTGTGGTTACCGGGCTCGAATTTTGTTTACGGGAGTTGGAATAGTCCCGTTGTGTCATTTATGACTTGTGTGAAATATTTGAGGTCAATCAGAGTTGGTTTAGTATGTTCCGACATTAGTTTTGAAAGTTATACGTTTATAATTTCATTAGGCTTGAATCGATGTGTGATTCGTGGTTTTGGTATTGTTTGATGTGATTTAATGCTTCCAGTGAGTTCGTATGATGTTTTTGGACTTGTTGGTAAGTTTGGTTGATGTCCGGGAGGCCTCGAGTGTGATTCAGATAATGTTCGGCGCATTTTGGAACTTGGAAGACTACTGATTTTACTGGTGCTGGTTTCCTTATATGCGATCGTGAAAGGAGGAGTGTTAAGTCAGCTGTGGATTTTGTTCTATGTGATCGCGAGATGTGGTATGCGATCCTGGAGCTTTGGCTTTCAGTGCAATGCAAACGCGTGAAGGGGGTCGCGTCTGCAAAGAAGGAAAAGAGGAGACTGGGGTTCACGCGAATTGTTTTTCACGATCGCATGAAGAGGTTCACGATCACGTAGGTTTGGGAGTCTGTGAGTCGTGCGTTCGCGGAGAGTAATTTTTGGCATCTTAAGGATATTTGCTTTGCGATCGCAAAGCATTTCCCGCGATCGCGAAGAAGGACATCTGGGCATACTCTTAAATATAAAAATCGAGGGTTAGAGTTATATTTTATAATTTGACTTTGGGAGCTCGGATTGACGCGATTCTTGGAGGGATATTCAAGGAAGTGATTGGGGTAAGTGATTCTAACTGGGATTTGGCTAATATACATGGATATACCATTGTTTTTATCATTTAAGTAGTATTTTGGGTTGGAAAAATTGGAGAAAATTGTAGAAACTTCATAAGCTTTAATTTGGGAATTTGAAGGTCGAGTTGTCGTCGAAATTGAGTAATTTTTGTATGATTGGACTCGTGGTTGAACGGGTGTTCGAATTTTGTTAATTTTGTCAGATCCCAAGATGTGGTCCCAAGGCTGACTTTTTTGAGTTGACTTTTTGACTTTTGCTTAAGAACTTAGCTTTATCATATATAATTGAATCCTATAGCATGTGTTGATTGTATTGAGTTGTTTGTGGCTAGATTCGAGTTGTTTGGAGACCGTTTCGCGAGACAAGGTCTTGTTGGAGTAGATATTTGCACGGTTTGAGACAAGTAACACTTCTAAACTTGGTTCTGAGGGTATTAATCCTTGAATTACGTGTTATGTGGTTGGTGTTGAGGTGAAATACATGCTAGGTGATGGGCGTGCACCGTAGGAATTGTGACTCGCTCAATTCCGTGGAACTATGTAGTCAAATAATCTTGTCATTATCCATATATTCTCCACGTGTTAGAGAAATTGAGCTGTGATTCATGTTAGAAATCATGCTAAGGCTATATGCCGATACTGTTGGGACCCACAGAGGTCGTGTTGTTTTTGAATTACTTGCTTAATTTGCAATTATGTACTCAACCACATTTATCATTTGCATATCATATCTCAGTTGAGAGACATCATATATATATATATATATATCATCATTGTTTGGGCTGATTATCATGCTATTAGTGAGCCCGAGAGACTGGAGAGATTGATGAGTGAGTGAGGCCGAGGGCCTGATTGTTGAGGATATTTATGGGATCGGGCTGCACGCCACATCAGGCTTTACTGATTCATGCCATGATTGGATTATTTTAGCACTTGGGCAAGATCCGCCCCTCCGGAGTCTAACTTGAGCGCAAGTGCCTATTGAGTGTGAGTGCGAGTGCCGTGTGATTGGGAAGACTGAGTGACTGTGAGGACTGAGTGACTGTGAAGAATGAGTGATTGTCATGATTGAGTGACTGGGAGGGCTGGGTGAATTGATACTCCGAGAGTATGCATATGATTTTATCAGTATGTTGCATTACGGTTGGCATGCATAATTGACATATAGATATAGAGATGTATCACTCGTCATTTCAGTCACACTTGGCATATTTTATTAGTTTTGAGATTAAACCGTCGACTTGAAAGCATGTCTACATTTTTGTGTTATTAAATTCTGTATTTGGACTGTATCTGTTGAGCTTGTCACTGCTTTCAGCCTAAGGTTAGTCTTGTTACTTATTGAGTACATGTGGTTGGTTGTACTCATACTACATTCTGCACTTCGTGTGCAGATCCGGGTACTTCCGGTTACAACGGCTTCTAGCTTTTAGAGCTTTATCTGTTTGAGACTATCGAGGTAGCTGCCTTGGCGTCCGCAGACCTTGAATCTCCTTCTTTTCATTTACTTGTACTGTTCTTTCTTCTAGTTAGTGTGTTTTTAGCAGTTAGACTATGTTGTCATTTAGATGCTCATGTACTCAGTGACAACCGAATTTTTGGGGATATTTGAGTCGCGGTATTTTCTTATCAGTATTTACGAGATTTTTCTCTTGAACTTATAACTATGTTTTCCAAATTTAAACATGCGTGTTTATTGTGATTATCGGCTTGCATTGTATTGCGATAGGCGCCATCACGACATGTGAGATTTGGGTGGTGATATGACAAGGCTAAGGCGGACCACTTACAATAACTTATAATAATAACAGAAAGACAGGAAGTGGAAGTAAAGCAGTCAACTTATGAAAAAAAAACTTGAAGTCCAACTACTAGAGAGCCTAGAATAACAAGTCTCATAATCTCATATCACAATATCGAGGAAAATCCAACAATCACAAACAAATACCACATATAACATTTGTTGCGCCGCGCAACCCGATCCCACCATATCTTCATATATCAATATCATAATCCGTCCTTATTCCACTGTTTCGATTCGTTACCTTTCAATTTTTGTTGCGGCGTGCAACCCGCTCCCCAAACAATTTCAGTCAACATAAACAATTCAACAACCAAATTAACAAGAATTTGAACATCAAGAGGGTATATGTCTGAGGCAATAAAGAACCCAAATAATCAAAGAATCTCTAACAACTCGAAGTCTCAACTTTACCAATTACTCAGTAGGTATCAATTAGACCACTTATGCGAGGGAACCACATTATAAAAGGCAACAAATATTACAAAACAATAAGACAAGTAAAGAATATGGCAATTTATATATGCAAGTAAAGCAAGTAGAGACACGTAACAAATAAGCATGGAGTCATGGAAGGGACGAACAATTTTAATACAAGATTAATTAAATGACAAGTAACAATTATGGCATAGAAGTCAAATAAAGCAGGAACAATTAGGGCATGAAGCAAGGCATATCATGAAATAAACGAAAATATGGAAACAAACATCATGAGTACGTATATACTATTACGCAGCGCCTTCCTGAGATTCTTTGGAAGGGCGACGTAAGGCTAAGAAACCGATGTCAAGGTAGTTGCTGCCGCCAAGTGAGGTCCCCTCCGCACGCTAGACGAGATTGTCAGTGCCGTGCAGGAAAACCAATGCCAACAATTTGAGAGAACAGTAATGAGAATTGAATAAACGCTTGATTGTATTAATGAAAG
>ML351671.1:0-36469 GCA_005239505.1 Nicotiana paniculata | reverse complement strand
AGTAAAAATAACAATTAAAGCAAGTAAGTAGAAAGTAGTCTATATTCAAGTCCCCGGCAACGAAAACCTATATATATATATATATATATATATATATACGTATAGATATATATATATAGATATATCTTTGGAGTCGGTCCAATGGCTAAGGGATGAAGAAGAAGAAGATGACTCCGGGCTGGTGGGTCGTATGCGAGCTGAAGCTGAGACTCGAGGAACTATCGAGCCAGTGGGAACCGAAACTACTTTACCTCAACTTGATGAGATTGAGGTGGAAGCCTCGACCAAAGTCCCCGAGCCGTAAAGAGCCGAAGATGCTTCACCTCGGGGTGAGAAGGCTATCGAGGAGGCGGTGGATGCTGGCATAGAAACTGGGCTCGAGGCTCCCCGAGATGAAGGTGGTGCCCCCAATGATTTACTTGGGATGATAGATATCGGAGACTCTCCCTCGTTTTCTTCATTCACTGAGGCGATGATACAGGAAGCTCAGGCGGTGGAGATTTTCCACGGGAAAGGGGTCCATGGAGCAGAAGACCCTTTCCGTGGTGATTTTGTTGGATTAGAAGATGCCGCAGGTCTGTGTGACTTAGAGTTACCGAGGAAGAGCACGAGTGAGGCTTCCTCGATCTTCAAACTGACCAATCAGTTTCCAGCCCCCAGTGTCGATCCCGTGCGTAAGCGATCAATCATTATATCGATTCCGGAGGATGCTCGGGTTCTTTGCGCCCCCGTAGAGGTGGAAATCTGTCTCCGATTCTTGGTAACCGAAGAAGACCAAGCCAAGATGGAAGAGGTGGGAGCGTCCTATATTTTCAATGAAGCCCAATAGTCTCTAAACCGGGTAATCCCAGATATCCTTGTCTATGTCAATTTTTGTACTTATACTTTTCACCCTTTATATAACTCCTTTTTCTATGTTTGTAGGCTTCCGTTCTTCATCATGAGTCTTTCCTCCGATCCTGAGGGGAGTTCAGCTCGTACGAGGCTGAGATCCGAGGGATTATTGAGGAAAAAGATGCCTTCAAGCATCTCAGTGAGCAAAGAGAAGGGGAAGCTAAAGGCTTCCGTGCTGAGCTAGAAGTGGCTCAGAAATAACACGCTGAACTGGCCGAGCAAGTAAAAAGAATCTTTGAAGTTAGTGACGTTGACTCGGGCGTGGTGGCTAATGGTTCAAACCCGCAGGTCCAACAAAAGCTCGATGTGATTGGGAAACTTCGTGAGGATGTAGACGTAGTGAAGACTGAGGCCGAGGAATGGAAGAAGAATATGGATCGCCTTGCCTCATAAAAAGACCGCCCGAGCCCACTGGCCTCGACTGAAATCCAACTCTAAAGCATGAAACAGAAAGCCTTGATGCATGCCAAGAAAATCAAGGAGCTCCAGTCTCAGCTGGGTTCAACAATTTCCGATCGGGAGAAGTTGGTCACATAGCTCGAAGCAGCCAAATCGAAGGTCGAAGCGACCAAGGCCAATGCTGATGTAGTGGTGGCTATTTATCGGGCTGATGCCAAAGCTGCCCAGGTCTCCGCAAAGAATGTCGCTGAAGCTGCTCAGGTTCGAGCAAATTGGGTTGCCGAGCACGCCAAATGCCAGTCTCAAAGGGAGACTCTTGAGGAGATCCATGCTCGAGGCTTTGACCTTATAGTCGAGATCGAGAGCGCTAAGGAGCTCGAAGCTGAAGCCACTAGGTTAGCTTACCCTAATGACAATGATTCTGAGAGCCTGAGCGGATACGAAAATGGAGAGGTCCCCGAGGGTGAATATGTTGCTCCTGGAGATTACTAGGCCTTTTTGGATTCCATATTTGTTGTGTTTGTATCGAGGCCGTTTTGGCTTTTGTAAAGAACTTTCATCGGGTCGTGTTTCATTTGTAACTAATTTCTGATGTACATATACAACCTTTTTTCCCTTTTGCAAAAGTCAAAACGTCTTATAAAATAACAAAGTTGTATTCTAAGGTCCGCGATGAGACGATTTGTTTAAAACCGATTCAAAGTAGCCTTTAGGCTTTATCATCGAGTGAGGGCCTGCTCAAACTCGAAATAAAGTAGCCCTTAGGATTTATAGTTGAGCGAGAGCGATCTCTCACACTCGAAATAAAAGTATCCCTTAGGCTTTCTAGTTGAGCAAGAATGATCTCTCGAACTCGAAGTAAAAGTAGCCTTTAGGCCTTTGCAAAAAGATCGTTTATGTATATATATATATATATATATATATACATATATATAAGGCTTTCTACCCTTTTCGGCTCTCAAAATTTTTTCCTTTTCTTTATCATTCATATTTACAAAGGTTGGAATGTCTTAGCATGGAATAATAAGGTTGCGTTCGAGGGTTCGAACAAAACCTTGCCTTTATTGCTTTTCTGGTTAAGGCATTATCGGGGTTCAAAGTTATCAAAGTTTTCTCCCAAAAATATCTTAAGTGTTAAAATTATGCCGAGGGAAGCCTTGAGAACCAGTTGTGAAAGAATTTTTTCTTTCTTGAAAACCTAATTTTGTTACGGATTTCGACGTCTCTAAACCGTGTTAATCTGGCCGTAGCCTTTTAGTTGGGGTGTAGCCCAGTGAGCTTGCTTCCCTGAGTTTTCCAGGTTTGCCTAAGATAACAGTCCCCAAGTGGGTATGGCCATAGCCTTTAAAATTCGAGGGTTTCCTAAAAGGTCTTATGCCCTCGTTGCTCAATAGTTTGATCTGTTTGAATTTATTTTTCAAACGGCAATCCCCGAGTGTGGGTGATTATCTGAACTTTGGTTATGATCGGCCCTTGAGCTTGTTTTCATAATATATCGAAAGTACGGAGTTGCAAAGTAGAAAAACTTTTTCTAAGACATGAGATAACATCAAGGAAACATACTTCTCTTTATTCTTGTGAAAAATGATAACACATGCGTACATGTTTTGTGCCAGGGCTCGAGCAACCTATGTGGGCACGGTTCGTTTGACCATTTGGCGCTTACAAATTTCACTTATCGAGACCCTGCTATTATGAAGTAATTTCCTCACAACAATGTTTCCTAGTATTCAAGGTTGATTGTAAAGGAGCCTCGGATATTGTTGAATTGTTCTTCAATGCCGATTCATAATCGAGCTTGATTCTAAGTTATCATGATTCACTGTTGCCTCGTTAAAAACCTTTCTGAAAAACCCAATTGGGAAAAAAATGATTCAAGGGAAAAAGAGTGCAACGAGTGCTTTCAGACCTAAAGGATTCGTTCCGTTCCTCATCGATATCCTACGAGTGTTAGTCAAAAAATAGAAAGAATTGAAATGGGGTCGTACCTTAGTAGTAATATCGTTTGAGATGAGTTACGTTCCAATTATGCGGTAGTTGTTCTCCGTCCATCGTGCCGAGCTTATATGACCCTTTCCTTATGATGTCGAGAATCTGGTACGGGCCTTCACAGTTTGGACCCAATTTCCCTTCATTTGGATTTTGGGTGTTTAACGTGACCTTCCTCAGCACCAAGTCCCCCACACTGAAATATCGAAGGGTGGCCTTTCGATTGTAATACCTTTCGATCTGTTGTTTCTGGGAAGCCAACCGAACACAGGCGGCTTCACGCCGTTTATCTCATAACTCCAAGCTTGTAGTCATAGCCTCGTCATTAAATTCCTTCATCGTGTATCAGAATTATTCTTATTCTCCGACTTTGAACGATATTAAGGCTTCGGCACCATAAACCAAAGAGAACGGGGTGGACCCGGTACTGGATTTTGAAGTTGTGCGATACGCCCGAAGGACTTCGGCTAGGATTTCGCTCCATTTCCCCTTGGCGTCGGTCAACCCTTTCTTGAGGTTTTGGATTATGGTTTTGTTGGTCGATTCAGTTTGTCCATTCCCAATAGGGTGATAAGGTGTTGATAAGATCCTTTTGATGTTTTGGTCTTCGAGAAATTTGGTCACTTTTCTGCCAATAAACTATTTTTTGTTGTCACATGCTATTTCAGATGGTATTCCAAATCGACATACGATGTGGTCCCAAATGAAGTTGATGACTTCCTTCTCCCTGCCCTTCCGGTATGCCTACGCTTCAATCCATTTGGAGAAATAGTCAGCCATAAACAAAAAAAATTGGGCCTTACCTGGCGCTGATGATAGGGCCAACGATGTCCATCCATCACTTCATGAACGACCATGGCGATAAAACCAAATGCAACAGCTCCCGGGGTTGATGAATCATCGGTGCATGTCTTTGACATTTATCACATTTTTTCACAAACTCCTTCGTATCTTTTTCCATATTGATCCAGTAATAGCCGGCTCTGATTACCTTTCGAACTAGTGATTCAGCGCCTTAATGGTTCCCACATGTTCCTTCATGCATTTCCCTCAGAACATATTCGGTATCTCCCCATCCCAAACTTATCGCTAACGGACCATCGAACATTCTTATGAACAGTGTTATGTCTTCGGACAAGGTGAATCTTGCTGCCTTTGTGCGCAAAGCTCTCGATTCTTTTGGATATGATGGGAGCTTCCCGTTCTTTAAATACTCAACATATTTGTTTCTCCAATACCAGGTCAAACTCGTGGAGTTTATCTCGACATGACCTTCTTCGATCACTGATCTCATGAGTTGTACGACAACCCCCGAATTGAGTTTGCTATCTTCGACCGACGAGACTAGGTTTGCGAGTGCATCAACCTCACTATTATGATCTCGAGGTACATGTTGCAAAGTCCACTTCTTGAATCGGTGTAGAGTTACCTGTAGCTTATCCAAGTATCTCTGCATTCTGTCTTCTCGGACTTCAAAGGTTCCATACTTGGTTCACAACAAGGAGGGAGTCACATTTGGCTTCGATCACCTCCGCTCCCAGGACTTTTGGCTAGTTTGAGCCCTGCAATCATGGCCTCATATTCGACCTCATTGTTAGTCAATTTCGTAGTTCTGATAGATTGCCCAACTACATTACTCGTGGGTAGTTTTAGGACGATGCCGAGTCCAAACCCTTTTACATTCGAAGCACCATCCGTAAAGAGGGATCAAATTCTCGAGGATGTACTCGCTTTTACTAACAGTTCTCTTTCAACCTTGGGTATGAGGGTCGGTGTGAAGTCAACCACGAAGTCTGCCAAGATTTCGATATTCAATACTGTACCCACTGATTTCTACGACCTATTTGGCCAACCGACCCGAAAGCTCGAGCTTGTGTAGAATATTTCGAAGTGGATAAGTCGTTACAACACATATTAGATTTCATTGAAAGTATGATTTTAGTTTCCTAGAGGCGCTTATTAAAGCGAGCGCCAATTTTTCTAGGTGTGGATATCTTGTTTTGGCCTCACCTAAGGTCCAACTAACATAATAAATAGGGAATTTTTTACCTCGTTCTTCTCGGATAAAAACTCCACTTACCGCTATCTCTGATACTGCTAAATACAAAAAATGCAGCTCATCCGCTTTTGGCGTGTGAAGTAGCGATGTGATCGATACTGTTTTAGTTCTTCCAGAGCCTGTTGGCATTTCAGAGTCTACGCGAAGTTATTCTTCTTCAGTTTCGAGAAGAATCAGTGACTCTTATCTAAGGATCTCGAGATGAATTGACCTAGGGCGGCTATGCGTCCTGTTAGCCTCTGTACGACCTTTACATTATCTACTATCGTGATGTACTCGACGACTTTGATTTTATCAAGGTTGATCTCGATTCCTCGACTGGACACCAGAAGCCGAGAAACTTGCCTGAGCCGACCCCGAATGCACATTTCTCCAGGTTGAGCTTTATGTTGTACCTTTTTAGTATGACGAAAATTTCCTGCAAATGCTTCAAATGGTCCTCTGCTCGCAGGGAATTAACTAACATATCATCAATATAAACCTCCATTGATTTTCCTATTTGTTCTTCGAACATCCTATTTACTAGGCGTTGATAAGTTGCACCAACATTTTTAGTTCAAATGGCATTACATTATAACAATACGTGCCGTACTTAGTGATAAATGAGGTCTTTTCCTGATCCTCCGGGTTCATCTATATTTGGTTGTACCCGAAATAGGCATCGAGAAAACTGAGGATCTCGTGGCCGGCTGTGGCATCAATCATACGATTGATGTTAGGCAAAGGAAAAGAATCATTGGGACACGCTATATTTAGGTCTTTGTGATCTACACACATTCTAAGTTTATTTCCATTCTTAAGGACTACCACTACGTTTTCTAAACATTCGGGATACTTTACTTCCCGAATGGATCCTAGTTTGAGAAGTTTGGTTACATCGTCCTTGATGAAGGCATGCTTTTTTTCTTCACTAGACGGAATTTCGGATCCAGGCTTAGGTTGTGAGCAGTGATTTCTAGTGGGATCCCTGTCATATCAAGATGGGACCAAGCAAAGCAATTCATGTTAGCTTTAAGGTATTGAATAAGTTTTTCCCTGAGCCTAGGGGCTAGCCCCGTGCCTAGGTATATCTTTCATTCGGGTTGATGTTCGATCAACGTAATTTTTTCCAGCTCTTCGACCGTAGACTTTGTGGCATCGAAATCATAGAGGATTATGAAAGACCGAGGGACCCCTCAGTCATCGTCCTCTTCAATCCCCTGTTTATCTAACTGGGCGAGACCGGTGTCTGTGGTTTCTATTTGACCTCCTATTTTCCCTTCGAATCCTATCCTTTTGTTGATGAGAGTGCTGGTATTGGTATTACTTCATCGACTACAAATGCTTCTTTAGCGGCGGGCTGCTCCTCGTAGACCGTTTTGACTCCCTCTAGTGTCGGGAACTCCAGAACCTGGTGAGGGGTCGAGGGTAATGCCCTCATGTTATGGATCCATGGCCTTCCAAACACAGCTTATACCTCATGTCACCCCCGATCACATGGAAATTCATTTCTTGGATGGTCCCAGCCACGTTAACTGGCAAAATTATTTCACCTTTGGTGGTTTCGCATGCCATGTTGAAGCCGTTAAGTACTCGTGCCACTGGCACAACTTGATCCTGTAGATCGAGCTGTTCTATGACCCTCGATCGAATAATGTTGGCCGAGCTACCTGCATAAATGAAAACACGTTTACCTTGAGTTTTATTCATAAGAACAAATATTACCAATGTGTCATTGTGGGTTTGTAAGATCCACCCTGCATCCTCGTCATTGAAAGACAAGGTCCCTTCCAGTACATAATCCCCAGTTCGCTTGTCCCTTGTGATCGACACCTTGGTGCACTTAAATACGGGTCCTTGAGGAATATCGAGCCCTCCAACAATCATGTGGATTACGTGTTGCGGCTCCTCTTCCTCATTCTATCTGTTTGAATCTCTATTTTTGAAGTGGTTCTTAGCCCGAGCGCTTAAGAATTCTCGAAGATGCCCCTTGTTGAACAACCGGGAAACCTTCTCCCTCAGATGTCTGGAATATTCTATTCTATGGCCATGGGTACCATGATACTTTCACATTTGATTAGTATTTCTCTTATCCAGATCAGTCTGTAGAGGTCAAGGCCACCTAGTGTCTTTGATGTGCCCGATGGCTGACACGATAACCGGCTCATCAACGCTGAAGTTGTATTCCGATAGTCGCGGTGCTTCTTTTGGCTCAACATTACTGTCCCACTCTTAATCATGAGCCCTTGAGAGCTCTGACCTCCATCATTTCTTCTATCACCTCGAATGAGGTTGAGTCCAGGCCCGTTATTTCTTCGATCTCCAGTGTATGGATGGTAACGATCTCTGTTTGAGCGTGGCTCCCGGTCAATCCCTTTTAACTCTGTCGATGAGCCTGACTGGATAAACGGACCCAGAAGGAGTTCCCAACTGGTCATCTCCGACCCTAATCTTTGACTGATAGAGATTATGCACATCATCCCAGGTGATATCTGGGTATTCGATCAAGTTCTGCTTTAACTGTTGTGAGGCTACTTGAGTGAAGGCCTAAACAGCCCAATCATCGACAACTGGTGGTAGATCCATGCGTTCCATCTGGAATCGAGACACAAACTCTATGAGCATCTCATTGTCTTTGTGCTTCACTTTGAAGAGGTCCGATTTCCTAGTTTCGACCTTTATGGCTCCGACATGTGCTTTAACGAAGGAATCTGCAAGCATGGCAAAAGAATCAATGAAGTTGGGTGGCAAATTATGGTACCATATCATCGCTCCCTTCGACAAGGTCTTCCCAAATTTCTTCAACAATACGAACTCATTCTCATCGACCTCTATACCGTTCCCCTTATTTGTGCATGTGTAAGAAGTGGCATGCTCGTTCGGGTCGTTAGTTCTATTATACTTGGGAATTTCTAGCATATGGAACCTCTTGGGAATGGGTTTAGGAGCCGCGCTCAGTGATAAGTTGGTATTTTACCAACTTATCTCCTCTTAATACTTAGGATTTTGTATGACTTTGTTGAGGAACTAAGACATTTTCTGAGATTTATTGGCATATTTCAGGTAGCATATGATTTGGAGAAGATATGGAAGAAAACACAAAATGTGTTAAATTAAGAAAGTTGGACTGTTTCCAAAATGTGCTCTTCGCGATCGCGAACCTTAACATGCATTCGCAGAAGGCCAAGAATTATGCATCGCAAACGCAGGGCCAATTCTGCAAACGCGAAGAAGAAGCTGGTCAGCAGTTCTCAGGTGACTTCTTGTTTCGACTTTCCTTAATGATGGATATCTAGGAGACTTTCTTTAGGGAATTAGTCTTGTAATTTATATATAGTTTTTGTTAATTTAGGAAGAATAAGTGGTATGATTTGGGGTTTGTGCCCATTGGCCAATTTGTGGCTTGTTTGATAGCAACATTATTTAAACCTCGATATATGAATTCTTGATCTTTGAAAAAGAAAAATGATTGAAGTAAAGATCATTGTCATGACTTTTAGACTCAATTTTTGGCTCTTTTGGTTCACTAAATAGTTTTCATGTTCCATGTGTGGTGAGACTTATTGTGAAGTTGTTTTGCATTATTTGTAGTCTAGAACTTGTCTGGAATGTGCTTCAAGGAAAAATCCTAGACTAACTTGGTTTGAAAAATGATTTTAGGCCTTCCTTGGACCGCTATTGTGCCTTAATTTCCTTCCCTTGCATATTTTCCCTAGTCAACCCCTTCTGAGCCTTTAAACTTTTTTTTGGCGACCATGTTACAAGCTTTAACCCTTCGTTCTTTATTGATATATCTTTTGGCATCATACTTCCCTATGTACTTTGAATCTGTAAATATAGGCTAAAAGCCTAAGTTTGGGGGTGAAGGTTGGANTAAAAAAAGTAAGAAAGAAGAGAAAGGAAGGAAAAATAAGGAGTTGTGAATAAAGGGAAGATTAGGTGTGGAATGAAAAGTGAAGAAGGATGGAATTTTTTTTGAAGGAAGTGTGCTTTAATTGTTTCAAATTGTAGTGCTTAGGGAGGTTTTGAGTCACTTTTATCCAAATTTTGCCCTACCTTAACCAAAAGCCTAAACTACAACCCTTTAAGTCCTAATTGATTTTGAACCAAGTGTGTCTACATTGGTGGAGAAATACATGAAGGGCAAGCATATGGTACTACTTGTGTGAATTTGAACATTTTTGTGTGAGAGAGTTAATCTTTTCATTTGATATCCCATTTATGTTTTGAATTGCAATTTATGAGTTTGGGATTTTCTCTTAAGTGTACGGGCACATGAGATTTAAGTTGTGAATTTAATCCCATTTTCAATTGGGAGGAATGAACGAGGGAAGATAATTGTGATAGAGAGCCAAATTTTGAAGCTTTAGTGTCATGACTTGGTTGCTACTTTGATTAATGTAGTGTTTGATCACTTGAATTGAAATAAAATTTGTGAGAAGTTTGTGATTCATATGCTTTGGATTAATTGTTGGTACCAACCAAAGTCATTAAATTGTGCTTAAGTTGAACTTTTTTTGACTTGAAATGTTGTTTGGTATGCCATTGAGCTTGAATGGTGATTTTATTGAAGGATGTTTTTAGTTGTTGAATTTCTTGCGGACAAACAATAATTTAAGCTTGGGGCTTTGATAAGTTGGTATTCTCCTCTTAACACTTAGGCTTTTGTATGATTTTGTTGAGTACCTAAGAGATTTTCTGAGATTTATTGGCATATTTTAGGTATCATATGATTTGGAGAAGATACGGAAAAAACAAGTCAAAATATGTTAAATTAAACAAATTGAACTGCTTCTAGAATGTGCTCTTCGCGATCGCGAACATTAACATGCGATCACAGATGGCCAGGAAATTATGCATCACGAACGTATGACCAATTCTGCGAACTTGTGATGACCCAATGGGTTATTTTATGAATTAAGACTCCGTTCTAGGTTTATTATCCATAAAAAGGTCTAATTTTAATTACCTTGATTCACGTGCGCAATCTGGGCGTAAAACCGAAAAGATTTTATGTAAAAATATGATGAAATACTAATTTTTAGAATTTAAAGTTAGGTTTTAGTTGATTTGAGTCAACCTTTTGAGTAAATAGACCCGGATCTGTGTTCCGACAATCCCGGGAGGTCTGTAGTAAAATGTGAGACTTGGGCGTATGCATGGAATTGAATTTCGAGGTCCCAAGCCTTAGAAATCAATTTTTGAAAGAAATTATTTTGCTGAATTATTAATGAAATAAAGAAAACAATTAACGTTTGAAACCATTTGTATCGGGCTCGTATTTTGGTTCCGGAGCCCAGTACAAAATTGTTATAGTATTTGAACGCTATATGTGAAATTTGGTGAGAAACGAAATTTATTTGACGTGATTCAGACGTCCGGTTGAGAAATAGTAAACTTTACGTGTTCTTGAGAAAAATGATGACTTTTGAGGTTTAATCCATAGTTCTACATGTTATTTTCATGATTTGATCGCACAAGCAAGTCCGTATGATGTTTTTAGAGTTTCGTGCGTGTTTGGTTTAGAACCCCGAGGGCTCGGGTGAGTTTCGGATAGGCCACCGAATGTTTTACACTTAGGAAGGTTTGCTGGTTTTCTATTTTCCGGTGCCCAGTTATTTAGTGCTTCGCGTTCGCGTAGAATCTATCGCGAACGCATACAGTAAAAAATTAGCTGGGCCTTTTTTTCTATGCGAATGCGGGACCCCTGACGCGAACGCGATGGGCTCGGGGGAGACCCTACGCGACGTGATCTGGTTCACGCGAATGCGTAATGTAACGAGCCTGGGGGAGGGGAACCTGACTTTCCTCTATGCGAATGCGGTAGCCCAGTGACCGCGAACGTGAAGGCCAACATGCCTGACTCTATGCGAACACGGGCAACCCCACGTGAACGCGATGAAGGCCTGCCTAGTCATATTTAAACACTGTTAAACACGGGCATAACTCTTTTTCTTCCTATTTTTCGAACTACCAAGCCCTAAGGACGATTTTCTTCACCAATGTTCATCCCCAAAGTGACTAGGCAGGTGAATTCGAAAGGAAAAGCGGTAATTGAGCAGTGGGTGGCATGCGAAATTGAGGTAAGTGTTATGTCTAACCCTAGCTTGAGTTAATAGGTATTGTATGACTACTTGTTACTTGTATGTTTGTTAAATCTAATGTATAGGTGAGGTGGAAAGTATCTAAACGTTATGGTCAGGTCATACCATGCGAGTAAATACTATTTCTTGTTATTCTTGTTGTCTTAAAGCCCATCATCTGTGATTATTGTTGTTAGTGGAATGTTGAGAACATTGAGTTGAGATTGAAATGACCAATGATGATAAAACCATGATGAAATATTGATTTTTTTGTGAAATTCCTTTGAGAACATTGAGTTGAGATTCAAATATTAAATGGTGATAGAAATTATGATGAAATACTGTTTCTCGTGAAATCCCCTTCTTTTGGTTGTTGGGGATTTGATGAGATTGTGAGGAAGAGTGTAAAGCACGAAGGGTGATGTCGTGCATGACTTAATTATATTGCGAGGAAGAGTAAAAAGCACGAAGGGTGATGCCGTGCATGATTTATTTATAAGAGGAGGAAGAGAGTAAAGCACGAAGGGTGATGCCATGCAATTCTTAATTATAATCTGGTGAGGATGAGAGTAAAAGCACGAAGGGTGATGTCGTGTATTCTATTTATTATTTAGTGAGGCTGAGAGTAAAATCACGAAGGGTGATGCCGTGCAAGTTTACTTTCTATATTTGATTGCTAAAATTATTGTTGATCACTATCTGTGGTTGTCTTATTATTTTCCTCATTCCTTATGTTGAACATTCCCTATGACATGCTCCCTTCCCATTAATTGTTGTTTATATACATTAATTGCTATTATTTCCTGTTAGCATGATTCTGATGTCCAGGTTTTATGTTGTGTTTTGTCCTAGCCTTGTCACTACTTTGCCGAGGTTAGGCCCGACACTTACTCAGTACATGGTTTCGGTTGTACTGATACTGCACTCTGCACTCTATTGTGCATATCCAGGTACTGACCAGAGTTAGGAGATATCAGTAGCTGCGCATTTTTATTCGGAGACACGAGGTAGATCTGCTGGAGTCCTCAGACTCTTGGAGTCTTCTCCTATTCACTTAGATACTGTTTTATTTCATTCAAAACTGATACATTATTTCTTTCAACCCATTTATTTGTAGTATTCGTTAGTAGTTCGTGAATTGTGACACCAAACCCTGGAGTAGTTTCATAGTTATATATTTAGTTCGTGGTTCGTGTAACGACCCGATCGGTCGTTTTGAGCTCTAGCGCGTCGTTCAGTGGTCTGAGGCCACAAGCAGCTTCATTTCAGGTGTTATGACTTGTAGGTGTGGTCGGAACTTAATTTTGGGAAGTTTAGAGTCAATTTGGAAAGAAAATTCTCATTTCAGAAGCCTTAAGTTGGAAGAATCGACTAAGATTGGATTTTTGAGTAAACGACCTCAGAATCAGGATTTGAAGGTTCCGGCAGGTTCGTATGATGATTTCAGACTAGGGCATATGTTCGGATCGGGTTTTGGATAACCTGAGAGAGTTCGACTTATATTGTGGAAGTTAGCATTTTAGAAGAAATTTCATAGGTCTCGGTTGAAGTGCATTTCAGTGATATTGATCTCCGTTTGGGATTCCGAGTCTGGGAAGAGCTCCGTATGGTTATTCTGGAGTTGGAAGCGCGATTGGAAGTGAATTCGGAGGTCCCTAGGTTATTTTGACGTCATTTGGCTAATGACAAAAATTTGAAAGTTATTGAGAAATCTGACCGGTAGTGGAAATTTTGATATTGGGGTCGGAATGCGATTCCAAAAGTTACAGCAAGTCCGTAATGTTGAACGTGACTTGTGTGCAAAATTTGGGGTCAATCAGACATGACCCCAAACGGCTTTATCAGTCTCCCCGGGATGGTATTGTGCCCTTAGCGTGCTTGTGACCGATGTTCGATATTTTGTGGTAATGAGCAATTTAGTTCGGTGTGTATATTCTTATGTAAATTTTATGTGCGTATCGGGTGGCACGTCGCCACAGGTATATTATTTAGATCTGGTTGCACGCCACAACAATGTGATGTTGAGTAAGGTTCCCTAGATCTATTTTCTTGTGTTTTGCTTCCTACTTTTCGGAGGAATTAATTGCGTGAGTTGATTCGTTCCTTTCATAATTTATTTTCTTTATGTGTCATGTTTGAACTATGGCTTATTGGTGCGTTGTGGTATCATGTGAGACTGTTGGTCATGTTTGAGGTGATTTGTTGTCTGAGCAGTTCATACTGGGTGAGACGATATTATCGGAGCAGGGATCAGTGCGATAAGGTTAGGTGAAGTGTATACTAAAGAACAAATGCCATTATTCAGTTCATAATGAGGTGATGATTCTAGTCAAGAGGAGGGATTCGATAGTTGGTTAACTCTGCAGTTGGTTGTGAATTTCTATACATCTCCTCCGTTTGTCGGCATCGTAAGAGTTATGGCAAGACTTAAATATATGTGTCCTGAGGTGCATCAGGAGCATCAAAATCATAAAATTTTGGCTATTAAGGTTCAAAGACTGTCATCGTAGTTAGATGATGAATTATGCGGTGCATGGTGCTAATTCAGCAAAGGTATGCAGTCATGTTCTAGTACATCATGTGATAGTTGATACGGTGTTCATATATTGGAAACTGGCCTGGCTGAGAATTTCGGGTGTTGGATCTGGGTCCTGAGTTTATTGTATGGATGAAAGAGGATATCTTCGGATTTGACCAAGCTAATATACTCAATTGAGTGGTGAAAGCACGAGTAGGTGCACGAGGTGCTAAACAGTGACTTCAGATAACTCCAAAGCAGTTCTTAGCACGTTCGAGGATGAACGTATGTTTAAGTGGGAGAGAATGTAATGACCTGATCGGTCGTTTTAAGCTCTAGCGCGTCGTTCAGCGGTTTGAGGCCATGGGCAGCTTCATTTCAGGTGATATGACTTGTAGGTGTGGTCGGAATTGAATTTCGGGAAGTTTAGAGTCCATTTGGATAGAAAATTCTCATTTCAGAAGCCTTAAGTTTGAAGAATTGACTAAGATTGCATTTTTGAGTAAACGACCACAGAATCAGGATTTGAAGGTTCCAACAGGTTCATATGATGATTTCGGACTTGGGCGTATGTTCGGAATTGGGTTTTGGATAACCTGGGAGTGTTCAACGTATATTGTGGAAGTTAGCATTTTAGAAGAAATTTCATTAGTCTGGGTTGAAGTGCATTTCAGTGATATTGATGTCCGTTTGGTATTCCAAGTCTGGGAATAGCTCCATATGGTGATTGTGGAGTTGGGAGCACGATCGGAAGTGAATTTTGAGGTCCCTAAGTTATTTTGAAGTCATTTGGCTAAAGATAGAAATTTGAAGGTTTTGGAGAAATCTGACCGGAAGTGAAAATTTTGAAATCGGGGTCGGAATGTGATTCCGAAAGTTGGAGCAGCTCAATTACCTTATAACTTGGCAAATGAATTTCCAGAAAAGATTTAAACATCATCGTCATGTCCATTAAAAGAGAATTTTATCACTTCATTGAGTAATTGTTTTCCTGATAAAATGTGAATTTAATGTGTGAATATGTGTATCTATGAGTATCTGAGTCGCATGTATGATTCACGAGCATGGTAACTGTATTATTATATATGACTGTGTCGCATGATCGATTCGCGAGCGGAGAAAATAGATGCATCTATGGTTCGAGCTGTCCGGCCCATTGGTAGTGCACGATTTATTATTGTTGGTCCGCGTCGTTCGACCCTCGGCATTGCTTGCGCATGATATTTACTGCGTACTTGCTGTGATTTTTACCTGCTTACTGGCCTGGAAACTTTAAATTGTCAACTGAAATGACAAGGATTTAAGAATATTAAATGTGAAAGAAGTTGCTATTTCCTGTCGCTACCTGTTAAATTTCCATGATATTCATGCTTAGTGTCACCCTTGATTTCATTAAATTGACCTCTAGTAAGTGTCAGTTTCGACCTCTCGTCACTACCTCTTCGAGGTTAGGCGGGGTACTTACTGAGTACACGTTGTTTTCGTACTCATGCTACAATTGCTATGCTTTTTTATTGCACATGTGCATTCATACATAGTGGCCCTGCTTGACGCAGTGATGTGACTAACTTGGAGACATAGACGAGCTGCACCATCCGGAGACGACCCGCAGCCGGCAGAGTCTTCCTCAGATGTATTTTATTTACTTTAAATTCCTTGTCCAGCTTGTATTCCGGACAAGTATAGTAGTACATGTAAAATTCTTAGATATTTGCTCATGCACTTATGATGCCTGGTTCTGGGATAATTATGGGATTTATTCACTACTTACATTTGCTAAAGATATTACTGTTTACTTGGTGCAAGATTGCTAATTATTATTTAAGAAAAAAAGAGAAAGGAACGACTTCAAGATTTTTTTATAAAATAAAGATTTTATTAATTATTAAGTGTTGGCTTGCCTGCCAGTGGGGTCCGACAACATCACAACCTTAGTGGATTTTGGGTCGTCACAACGTGGTATCGGGGCACTAGGTTCCCTTATGTCTCATGAGTCATGAGCAAGTCTAGTAGAGTCTTGCGGATCGGTTTGGGGAACGTCAGTACTTATCTTCGAGAGCCTACATGGCTGTTAGGAGTACTTCCCTTTTTGATTCCTCATCGTGCCCTTTGATTCCCTTTAAGGATTATGCCTATGTTTCTTCTTACTCAATCTTACACGTCGCAAAGCGCTTGCTATAAATTGAGAATTTGAGGAATCGTAATTGTGCTACGGAAATGGTGTATGATGTTTTCCATGCGTAGTTTGTTGGGGCCATTGTCGTTGCTCTGCGGAAGGATATTATGTTATTTCAGCTCAGTAATTGTGTTTCTGAGAGCTTTGAGCTATGGTCAGGTTGTTATGATACTTACTATTGTTTATCGCACGGTGTTGATATAATGGTAGGATGCTTGCCCATATGTCGGGGCAATAAATAACTTGGAAGGAGGTCTTCCCAGAGCGTGATTCCGAGATTTTAGTATTTTATTTCCGGTGGAGGAAAGTCAAAGGAACTATGAATGTTCAAGTTTGGGTGATAAAGTAATAAGACTTGGTGTTTTAGTAAGGTGGAACTTTCATTTGTGATGTGGTATCGTTGTCTTTGATCGGATAGAATATGTTAAGTTCACCGGTGTTATAGTTTCTTCGGTTGCATTGGGTCAGAGTGTTGTGAAGTAATATTGAAGAAGCGATTGTCAGAGATCGTGATGTGCGGTGGTTCAGGACTGAATATGTATTTCTAATGCGGGCGGCTCAAGAAAGATGATGTTCGAAAAGGTTTGAAGTTGTGGTGATCTGCTGATTTAAGTGCTACAAAGATAGTTATTGGCCTAAGGCAACGGCTGGGCAACAAGGGATGAGGAAGGACACGTGAAAAGTGTCAGGTGATTGCTAAATTTCTAAAAGTCCTAGTGTAAGAAAAGGAAGTCAGGTAGTTTCTTAAAGGAGTGAGTTGGACCAAAGTTGGGAGTGACACCGTAGCATATGAGTTCTGTTGTAAGATAGTTGCACATTTCGAGGAGAAGGTTAGAGCAATTTGAGAATTTTAGTGGACGGAGATTTGGGTCCATGAGCTTAATTTGAAATATTGGCTATTATACGGCGGGAGATTGGATGAAACGAAAAGGGGGTTGTTCGACATGAAGAAGTATGCAATATAACGGTGAATTGGAAGATATTGTCACGCATTTAGTAGATGTCCATAGGGAGTGAACGGACTGGTGAAGTTGGTAAATGAGGACAGGCGTAGGATGGGGTATTGATGTCGTAGAGATTGTGCAGTACATCGTCGTTGGAAGGTGTCAGTTGGTAATTTCCACAGGTGGGTTATCGCCTGTGAGCAGGTTAGCGGTCGTGTGGTTGGCAAGTTTCTGTGAGGAATTCTTGTGGCTATTTGGTGGGAGGCCGAATATTTGGGTGATGCTTGAGAATTAGAGTATTCATAGGATGCTAACAGGAAAATTTAGAAGAATTTGACGGGTTGGTTGAGTAAGATCATGTTAGCAATGAAGAAAGAATTTTGGTGGGTTACAGAGTTGTGCAAGGAGTAGCTTCAGGCTAAGTGAGAGAGTTCCACCGCCTGCGATTGGGCTGCAGGATTATCTTCTCATAGGGTTTCGGGTTATCGGCGTATTATCAAGATATTACAACTAGGGGAAAGGAATAGAATGGTAATTTGAGCAAATGATTTGAGATATGTGTGGTATAACTGGCCTTATTGCGGGAGTCCCAGGGTTTTGCTTCTTTGTAGATCCGGGTTGCAAGGAAAGTGACTCAGTCGAGTGCTTCATTGAGAGGGTGTTCATGTGCTTGAAAGGTCTTGGAGTTAATTATACTCGGGACCAAGTCAAAGTGGGTGACTCTTATTCATGGGATGCTAACAGGAGAATTTAGAAGAATTTGATGGGTTGGTTGAGCAAGATCATGTCAACAATAAAGAAAGAATTTTGGTGGGTTCAAGAGTTGTGCAAGGAGTAGCTTCAGGCTAAGTGGGAGAGTCCCACTGCCTGTGATTGGGTGGCAAGATTATCTTCTCATGGGGTTTCGGGTTATCGGCATATTAGCAAGATATTACAACTAGGGGAAAGGAATAAAATTGTAATTTGAGCAAATGATTTGAGAGATGTGTGGTATAACTGGCCTTACCGGGGGAGGCCCAGGGTTTTGCTTCGTGTAGATCCGGGTTGCAAGGAGAGTTACTCAGTCGAGTGCTTCGTTGAGAGGGTGTTCATGTTCTAGAAGGGTCTTGTAGTTGATTATACTCGGGACCAAGTCAGAGTGGGTGACTCTTAATAACGGTCCTAGAGAATTCAAAGGTTTAAATTGCGGTGCTTAAGGATTTCAAGCCAGCGACATGGTTAAGAATTGAGCTTTTGCAGCAGATCGTGAGAGGAGGCTCGGAGTGTTCTATGTTATCTTCGGCTGGCGATGTAGAATTGGAGGGTATGAGATGACCCGTGGGATTTGAGACAACATGCTCTCGTGGCATAAGGTCACTCAAGATGAGTGTGGATTTGGGTTCACAATGTTTTGGATGAAGCTATTGCTATTTCTATGTCAAGTTAAAGGATAAATTGGAAGAAAATAGATTGGTTAGCCATGGTTGAAATTGCACATGTACGGCAGTGATCAGTTCTTTCAGTGTGATTAAGTTATGCATGTGATGTGTGCCGGTGTGTATGAGGCTTGTCAGCCGCTGTAGTAGATTTTATTTTCCTGTTTTGTGATTATGAGAATTCACTCGTGTGTTGTTATGGTTCTTTGAATGTAGGTAAGTAAGAGGTTTCTATATATGAGGTTTTCACCCTATTAGTAGTTCAGGAGTTAGATGGAATTCTTGCGCTATTTCATATTGGCATGTCAGGTGCAGTAAGCAGTATGGAACTAGAAGTAAGGATCGAGGTTGCGGTTCAGTGTTAACAAGGATGTCATGAGCTCGGATGAGAAAAGAGATTTGAATGTTTAGAGTAAGTGGTGTTGTTTTCAGTGTTACCTGATATTGGTGTTTGGTGAAAGAGGCCTTGCATCCTGGTTATGGTTCTTGAGTTGTTTTACAGAGTTAGTGTGGTCGGTGGTATGGATGTGCAGACTTGTTACCTTGTGAGGAAAGACCTGGGAGCATAACCACAGGAATATCGTATGAGGGTGACATGTAGTCACTTAATGGATGGAAAATTTAGACTGAGTATAAATAAGTGTAATATTGCTTATTTCAGAATTTCTGCCGGGAAGACGTTCTGTTCATTTGGTTGTGGATTGTGGGATGTTTGTCCCGGCTATGATGGTTGTTCTTGCGTATTATGAGAGGAAATGGGTTAATATGGATCTAGGTAAGGCTATCAGTCTAGTGCTGTGCGAGAATAATCGACTTGAGGGATGTGAATGGATTCAATGTGGTTGTGGGCTCCATGTGAGTCAGGTGTGTTCATTTCAGTATGGCGCTTCTCAAGGAGGGATGTTGGAATATCAGATGTTGTTCCGTCTTTTTCCAATTCATGTAATGTTATGTTGTGCCGCGTGAGTTGTGAAATGGCTTGATATTTTCCTAAGTGTTGAGTTTCCGCGTAGTGATGATGTTATGTGAGCGNAGTGCACAATACCATCCTGGGGAGACTGATAAATCCATATGCTACAAAACTCAAGCACAACTGAGATGCGATATATATATATATATATATATATATCGCATCTCAGTTGTGCTTGAGTTTTGTAGCATATGGATTTATCAGTCTCCCCAGGATGGTATTGTGCACTTAGCGTGCTTGTAATCAATGTTCGATATTTTGTGGTAATGAGAAATTTAGCTCGGTGTGTATCTTCTTACGCAAATTTTATGTGCGGATCGGGTGGCACGTCGCCCCGGGTATGTTATTTAGATCGGGTTGCACGCCGCAACAGTGTGATGTTGAGTAAGGTTCCCTATATCTATTTTCTTGTGTTTTGCTTCCTACTTTTCGGAGGAAGGTTCATATAATTGCGTGAGTTGAGTAGTTCCTTACATAATTTGTTTTCTTTATTTGTCATGTTCGAGCTATGGCTTATTGGCGCGTTGTGGTATCATGTGAGGTTGTTGGTCATGTTTGGGGTGATTTGTTGTCTGAGCAGTGGAGAAATACCATTATTCAGTTCATATAGAAGTGATGATTCTACTCAAGAGGAGGGATTCGGTAGTTGGTTAACTCTGCAGCTGGTTGTGAATTTCTATACATCTCCTCCGTGTGTCGGTATCGTAAGCGTTATGGCAGGACTTGTATATATGTGTCTTGAGGTGCATCGGGAGCATCAGAATCGTAAAATTTTGGCTATTAAGGTTCAGAGAATGTCATCGTAGTTAGATGATGAATTATGCGGTGCATGGTGCTAATTTAGCAGGGGTATGCAGTCATGTTCTGGTACATCATGTGGTAGTTGATACGCTGTTCATATATTGGAAACTGGCGTAGCAGACAATTTCGGGTGTTGGATCTGGGTCCTGAGCTTATTGTATGGATGAAAGAGGATATCTTCGGATTTGACCAAACTAATGTACTCAATTGAGTGGTGGCAGCACGAGTAGGTGCACGAGGTGCTAAACAGTGAATCAGATAACTCCAAAGCAGTTCTTAGCACGTTCGAGGACGAACGTATGTTTAAGTGGGAGAGAATGTAATGACCCGACCTGTCATTTTGAGCTCTAGCGCGTCGTTCAGCGGTTTGAGGCGATGGGCATCTTTATTTCATGTGTTATGACTTGTAGGTGTGGTCGGAATTGAATTTCGGGAAGTTTAGAGTCAATTAGGAACGAAAATTCTCATTTCAGAAGACTTAAGTTGGAAGAATCGACTAAGATTGGATTTTTGAGTAAACGACCTCAGAATCAGAATTTGAAGGTTCCAACAGGTTCGAATGATTATTTCGGACTTGGGCGTATGTTCGGATTGGGTTTTGGATAACCCGGGAGCGTTCGGCGTATATTGTGGAAGTTAGCATTTTAGAAGAAATTTCATAAGTCTGGGTTGAAGTGCATTTCAGTGATATTGATGTCCGTTTGGTATTCCGAGTCTAGGAATAGCTTCGTATGGTGATTCTGGAGTTGGGAGCGCGATCGAAAGTGAATTTGGAGGTCCCTAGGTTATTTTGAAGTCATTTGGCTAAAGATATAAATTTGAAGGTTTTTGAGAAATCCTACCGGAAGCGGAAATTTTGATATCGGGGTCGGAATGTGATTCCGAAAGTTGGAGAAGGTCCGTAATGTTGAACGTGACTTGTTTGAAAAATTTGGGGTCAATCGGACATGATTTGATAGGTTTCAGCGTCGAATGTAGAAGTTTGAAATTTCATAGTTCATAAAGCTTGAATTGGAGAGCGATTTGTGGTTTCGGCGTTGTTTGATGTGATTTGAGGCCTCGAGCAGGTTTGTGGGATGTTATGGGACTGATGATTGGACGGGGTCCTGAGGGCCTCGGGTGTATTTTGGGTCAATTTTGGGTGATTTGTTGTTGCTGGTTTGCTGGTGTCGAGGTTGTTCTTCGCGAACGCGGAGGGACTCGTACGTTCGCGAAGAAGGAAAATTTGAGGCTGCTGGATTTGGCCTTCGCAAATGCGTGGTGGTGGACGCGAACACATAGAAGGAAATGGGAGCTAGCGGCTTGGGGTCATTAGCTTATGCAAACGCGGAGTAGGGCGTGCAGATGCGGAGGTATAGGGAAGCTGGCCATCGCGAACGCGTTCGTTGGGGTGCGAACGCGTAGAGTAAAATGTTGGGCCTGGATTTCTGGGCTTCGCGAATGCGGTGGAGCACCACCTGGGCAGATTGTTTTAAATCGGTGGTTGAGTTCATTTCAGCCATATTTTACACGGCTAGGGAGATTTTGGAAGGCTTAAGGGGGATTTTCATCAAGCAACTTTAGGTAAGTGATTTCTTCCCATCCTTGATTTAAAACACTTTGATTATACATACATTAGACATGAAATTAGTAGAGATTTGGGATTTTTGAACAAAGACCTAGAATATGTATTTTAGATTTTAACCACGAATTTGAGCATGAAATTAAGAATAAATTATATATTTGAGTTAGTAAGGCTATGGGTAGAGTTTATCTTCAAGAAATTTTGGAACCCGGGCACGTGGGCCCGAGGGCAATTTGGTCAACTTTTCGAGCGGAGTTGGGAATTTATACAATTTGAATTGTTACAAGTATTAGAGTATATTTTCATTGGTTTGTCCGTTATTTGGCTACTTTTGGGGCGTTCTGCATTGATTTGGGTCATCGGAAGGGATTAGAAGCCGGTTATGGAATTCCAGAGCGAGGTAATTCTCCTTTGTAACCTTGTGATGGGAAATTGTCCCCATAGGTGAACTAAACGAATATGTGCTGCTAAACGGATTGTTTACTCGGTGGAAGATCGCTAATTATTATTTAAGAAAAAAAGAAAAAGGAATGACTTCAAGATTGTTTTTTAAAATAAATATTTTATTAATTATTAAGTATTGGCTTGCCTGAGAGTGGGGTCCGATGCCATCACGACCTTAATGGATTTTGGGTCGTGACAGTTCGGTTTATTTATTTGTTTATCATTTCATTTTTGGAATTCTAGTCATCATAAATCATTAGATTTAATATATTTTAAATTTGTTTTTATTGCGTTTAAATAAGTAACCAAAGAAACAATAGCAAATCGAGTTCTAACATCTGCTTGCCTAGCAAATATTGTGTTAGGCGCCATCACGATCCCGTGGTTTAGGAAATTGGGTCTTGACAGAACGCGAAGAAGAAGCTAGTCAGTGGCACTCATGTGTTCTACGCAAACACATGATACGGTTTGCGATCGCAATGCTTTGCATCATTACTCTACCCGATTGGAGGTCTATTTATGCGATCGCGTTTCACAAAATATGGGCAGTTATGGCATTTCACGTTTATCCCCGAGCCAACAAATACACGACCTAGCTCATTTTGTAACAGATCTTTGGCTTATTTTCAGTCTTTAGACTAGAGAGAACAAGGTTTGGAAGCTAGTGTTCTTGCACACACACTTGGGTCTTGAAGATTTGAAGCTTTTGGTTGAGAATTTCTTACTCATTTATGCTCATTTTTTCATTTCCTTGCTTTTTATTGAATATATAAGTGTGTAGTATTTATTTCCAACACTTGAATCTTGTTTATGGAAATATTTATATTTAAAGTATGGATTAAATATCATGTTGTGCTTATATATTGAACGATTTTTAGTTATATTGAATTGAGTTATTGTTTCTTAATTATTCTGGTTCTTTAATGTTTCCAAAGGGATTAGCTAAACCTAGGACTCACCCATTAACCTTGAATTAATTTTGGGAAAGATTAATTAACAAGAACTTGAGGTTTTAACCCTCATTTTGTCTACCTAGGGATAATATTGAACTACTTGTAGCCATATCCGGGTATGCTTAATCTCTTGATCGTTCTAGGGATAATTCAATTAAGAAGTCTTGTTAGTCTTCGGAAGAAGCTAATATAGAATTATTACCCGAGGCTAATTAACATTAACTTGCTCATCTGTAAAATCGTGAAATATATTAGATCGTTACTTGAGTGTAGTTCCCTATGCATCCATTCTTGTATCCATTGATCATTTTACTTGATTTCTGGGTTAGTTTACATTTTCGCAATTAGATATAAATATTTTCAAAACAAAATTCTAAGTGTTTGGAATTGCACAATAAGTGATAATTCTCTTACATCCCTAATCGCCTATATATTGTTCTATGAGGGATTCGACCCCGACTCATAGTTGGATAAATTATATTGCATGCGACCGTGTCCATTTACTTTTTAGTAGTAGATTTGGATGCCATCAATTTGGTGTATTTAGTTTTTTTGAGAAGTAAGCGTAAGTGCTTTGGTCCAAACTTGTGAATATTTGTGTAATTTTTTTCTCATCTTTAGTTATATTATTGATTGTTTCTTTTTTATTTTCTTAGTTTTTTAAAAAAATGGCATCATATAATGAAAATTGGTCGGATGGTAGTTGTTCATAATCTAATGACCCTTGTCCTTATTGTGGAGGACCACACTCTTGGAATTTTTTTTTAAAATTCTCCCGGGGCGGAATGTGCGCACAATCTCAAATCCATGAGGAGAGTATTTATGATAAGTGAGGTCGTCAAAATGGTCATTGAGATGATTGTGCTTATTTTTCATTCCCTTCCCCAAGTACCCGCTATGAAGATTCTACTTTTTGTGATGAAAGTTTTAGGGATATGGAAGTGGAAAAAATTGAGCATGGTCAAAATGGTAAGTTCAAGCTCATGTTAAAATGGCTACTTGAAGGACGAAACAAAGAGCAAAATAAATTGGAGGATCTTTTGGAAAATAGCCTCCAAAATGACTTGGCGCTTGAAAAGTTGAACTCATAAATAGAAGAAATACTTGACGCTTTAGAGGTCCAAAAAGCCTCGGAAGTGAATGATAGCCAAGAACCCTCCTTAGAGGTTGAAGCCGGAAATCCTTTGTTTGCACTTGATCAAAATCAAGAAGAACTCTCAAATTGTCAAAATGGAAAAATGATGATCATGTTGGAGGTCATTCTTAAAAATGAGGAGAAGCAAAGCTTGGCACTCGATGACTTGAATCAAGGCTTGACCCAAAATGATGAGCATATCCGCACTTTGGAAGATTGAATGAAAATATTGGTTGAGGCTCACTGTGCCGACCAACTTGAGAGTGTGGAAAGAAGTCAAGAAGAGTCTAACTACAAGGAAGAAAGTGAGCTTTACTTTGAGAATCAAGAATTGAACATCCCCAACCGATTCCATGAGTGTTAGTGATTCCAAGAAAAATATGAATTAGAGTCAACCGGGATAAATGAAAATATGGTTGAGATTGACTCTAGTCCGGGGGAAAAAGAGGATGTCAAAATCCGAGAAGAATTGCAATGTGGAGGTTTGAAGTCGCATTCCAAGTATTTTTCAACATTGGAATTTTGTGATGATATGGAAATTGAATCACACGAGTCAATGAGGGATTGCGAGGGGGAAAGATAAAGGCCATACATCTTACAATTTGAGGGAACAAGGCAAAACGTCATCCCTCATATGAAAAACAAGGAATGCAAAATGAAGAAATTGACGTTTGGATTGATCATCTACTTACCGATCCCCACCGCTCGTGGTCACAAGCTTGATTCCAAGTTAGGTTACCAATTCAAATCGTCCAAGTGGCGAGAGAAGTGATAAAGTTGATCCGCGTCGTGTCACAACGTTAAATGCGGCGCTTGGTGGGAGGCAACCCATCATTTTCTAAATATTTAGTTGGTTTTGAAATTTTCCTTTTTAGAATAGCTTAAAATATTAGTTTTGACTAATCTGCCATAGCTTCTTTAGCGTCTTTGCCAGTTACTCGAGATTCTCGATTATTCCATTTTTTCATGTTAGCAATGTAAAATGGTAAAAATTGGATCATTTTCGTCTCGGGACCTTTTACTTTTTTTCATCATGTGGGAGTTATAATTAATTCATGTTTATCTACTTCTATGCATGTGGGGAGGAAAGAAACGTCTGTACTCAGCTACAAAATTTATTTTGTACACGGCGGGGGGTTCTGTTTTACTCTTAATGTGAGTTTTGGGTGTTGCTTTATATGGTTCTAATGAACCAACATTAAATTTTTTTAAAATTTTTGGAGTTGATTTGAGAAGTTCGGAGTGGTCCGGAGAGCCAAAAGCAATGGTTGATGCAAACTGAAGAAAACTGTTGCACTCTGCGATCGCATAACATGCCATGCATTTGCGAAAACCAAGATTTTTCTATCTCTATGCGATCGCGGAAAGAGAAACGCGGTCGCTTCATTTTGGTAAAATTGTTCTACGCGAACACGAGTTTACTCACGCGATCGCGTTTAACAGGTAAGTCCTAAACCTTAAAACACTGAAAATAACAAGGAACACCCACTTTTCCTCAAAACACAGTAACGGCTATTCCTATTCCTCTAACCCCTGAAATCATCTCTTTCTCCATTCTTCAATTCCATTGCAAAAATTTCACTTATCACTCTCAAGCTATGTGGATTTCTCTCCTATCTTTTGAATTTTATTGTTTTTTCTGCGCCTCTTCTTGTATGAACTGATACAATGGCAGAAACTCTTGAGATTTTAGGGCTTGAGTAATTTAAAAAAAAAACAGAAATCTTGTGTGCTTTACATGTCTTGCTTGCTGGGTGTGGTTGGTTTAGTGTGAGAGTTGTACTATTAACAGTGTGAGCATTTAATTTTTACCCTATAAAATTATTCCTACAAAATTAATAAATAAATTAGTCCTATTTAGTTTTAAATTTTTTATAGAAATTTTTGTTATTTCTTTGAAATTATTTGCATTTTTAATTGCATTTTTTATTTTTAAGTTATAAAAATATTTAAATTTTCATCATCTTGCATTATCAGGTTTGTAATTTAATTCAATACCTAATTACATAATTAAAAAGAAAAGCGCAAAATTTTTTTATTTTGACATTTTAGTTTCAATAATTAAAACTAGTAATTTTCCCGTTTAAAATTAAAATCGGCTAATTATGTAAATAGTACCAAAAAGATAAGTAGTGTAATTTTTACAACTTAAGATAATTTAGTATTTAATTAAATTAGTTAGATTTAAAATTAATTAATTAATTAAGAGACTAATTAACTTAAAAATCGGATTGGGCAAAATCTTTGACACCAAGCCCAATCCCAAAAATTAATCCAAAACACCCCAAGCCCAAACAACCCATCTTCCCCCCTTTTAATCTTGGTCATTGATCTCCACTAGATCCAACGGTCCGGAACTCCCTCCCCTTTTAATATGAAAGTGTCCTAAAACCTCCATCCCCCTCACTTCCAAACTCCCCACTCTCTCAAATCTCTCACAACTCCCCAAACCTAAAGCCTCCCCATCTCTCTTTTCTCTCTCTGCAGCTGCCGCCCCCTCCACGGTGGCGCCGCCTGCCAGAATTCACCACCGGCAGCGGCGAACCCCTAAACATCACCAAAATAACTTCAGTGTACTCCTCTTATCCTCCTCTACCTCACCCCACCAACCAAACCCACAAAAAACCAACAATTCTAAACATAACAAGTGGCTGAAAACCTTAGTGCCGCCCAAACCCCGCCGCCGGAAATTGCCTAAGTCGGCGGTGGAGTTCAAAACTCCTCAAACTCACACCATACACTCTCCTCACTTCCTTGAATCTCATCCTACCAACCAAATCCCAAAAAACCCAACCAAAATCCTTGGATGTTAGATCTAGGGTCTCCAAAACCCTAGATCCGTTAAAAATCTCCCTAGCCGCTAAAAAATCCTCCTGTCAAGATTTCCCATCAAGAATCTCAGATCCTAGATGAGAGTCTTGGTATGAGGGGTTTTTCACGGTTAAACCCATTTAATTTTTTTCTTTATTTTCCGCCTTCCTTAATTTATTTATGTATTTTTTTATTTATTCTATTTTCCGCATTTGTTTTCCTGTTATTTACGCGTTTTATTTATTTCCGTTATTTTCTGCATTTTTTTTTATTATTTATGTTTTTCAACATTTTTTTATTTGTTTTGTTATTTTCCATTTTATTTACGCATTTAAGTTCTATATTTATTTTGTTAATTATCATGGTTAGTTATCTCTGTTATACTTAGTTAACTAACTAAATCGGACTTAATTAAAAAATATACAAAATCAGGGCTTAAATATATTCTGTTAATTTTTACATCATTTGTTATTTTGTTTGCATTAACTAACTAATTAAAATGAATTAATCAGTGTTAAGTTTATTTATTTTTTACTTACTGTTGCTTTTTATTTCCTGTTATTTAATTTTAAATAAATTGGGCCTGGCTAAATAGACATGCCCATAGCTTTGTTATTTTATTATTATTGAGCCTAGCTAATTAGACATGCCCATAGCTTTGTTAAAAGTTTAAGAGCCCAAGCTCTTCAGGACAAGAGTCACTTGACTCAGGCCCAGAACCAATCTGGTTTTGAGGTAATTCCAAGACCCTTGAGGGTCGATTTTGGAAACCTAATTCTAAAATTATTCAAAAAGTACTAGAACATTTTAGAATAGGGACAGTTGTCCTAGCAACGACCCGACCGGTCGTTCCGAGAGTTTAGCCCTGTTTTCTTTCCATTTCTGCTTCATTATTGTTTGGTTGAGCTATTTTGTGTTGCGTTGGGTCAATCGATACGGGTTCTGGTTGTTTGTGGTGAGAAATGAGACACTTAGTCTCTATGATTGGTGATTTAGTTGGAAAAGTCAATCAGAAGTTGACTTACAGGTAAATGATATCGGAATGGGGATTTCGTGGATCGAGTAGTTTCATTAGGTGATTTGGGACTTAGGAGTGTGTTCGGAATGTCATTCGAAGGTCCGGAGTAGAATTAGGCCGCCATTTGCGAAATTTGATTTTTGGCGGTTTTCAGTCGGCAGTGGAAAATAAGCTATCGGGTTCGGAATGGAATTTTGGAAGTTGGAACAGGTCCGTAGTGTCATTTAGGATGTGTGTGCAAATTTTCAGGTCATTCGGACGTGGTTTGGGTGGTTTCCACATAGTTGGCAAATTTCAGAAGTTTAAGAATCCTTAGGCTTGAATTTGGATTCGATTTGGTGTTTTGATGTTAGTTTGAGCATTCTGAGGGTTCTACTAGGTTGGTATATTAATATATGACTTGTAGGTACTTTTTGTTGAGGCCCCGAGGGGCTCGGGATTTATTTTGGATGATTTAGGAAGGTTGGAAGTTGGGAAAATTGCAGCAAAGGGCTGCTGGTGCAGGCCTTCTGGTGTGGCCGCACCTGCGGATGGGGAGCTGCAGGTGCGAAGGAGCAGGTGTGTAACACCTTGCGCAGTTGCGGAAAATAGGAACCTCGCTTGGGAGCACAGGTGTGGAAGTTGGGTCGCACCTGCGGGCCCGTAGATGCATGTTGAGGAGCGCAGATGCAAAATTTTGGGCTTAAGTGAGATTCCGCACCTGCGAAGGATTTTCCGCAGGTGCGGGATTTTTGTCGCAGGTGCGAGATTGCTGGGCAGAACATATAAATAGTAGCCTTTGCAAATTTTGGCTTATTTCATCAAAATCCTCATACGGGTTGGAGCTTGTGGGAGTGATTTGAAGAGGGAAATCAAGGGAACTTCGTGGAGGTAAGATTTTTGGACCTAAACCTCATTTCTATGGTGTTATTTGACTGATTAGAGGTGAAATTTATGACGAAATTTGGTGGTTTTAGGGCTTGAGAATTGGGGACTTAAATTAAGAAATTGAGGGGTCGTTTGTGGTTGGATTTTGATGTATTCGGTATGCATGAACTCGTGAGAGCGTAAGGATTTTAGTTTTGTGATTCTTATCGGAATCCAAGACGTGGGCTCGGGGGTCGGGTTTGGCCAATTTCGGGATTTTTGATGTAACTTGGATATTTTCGAGTGGGCTTTGTGCCTTTAGCGTATCTTGATGATATGAATCTGTTTTAATAGATTCGGAGCGCATTGAGGCCGACTCGAGAAGCAAAGGCATCGCAGAGTAGTTTCCTTCCGGTTTGAGGTAAGTAACAAACGTAAATCTTGACCTGAAGGTATGAAACCCCGACATTTCGTATTGTTTTGATAAATGAAGTGACGCACATGCTAGGTGACGGGTGTGTGGGCGTGCACCGGTAGGGATTGTGACTTGGTCCGTCCTGTAGCGACTATTAAGCCGCGTATTTGAATTGAAATCAGATGATACTCCGTGTTTTAGGGAATTACACTATATTTGGGTTGTAGGCCATGTGTGGGGCCTTGTACGGACCTGTTTGGACCCTCAGGGGTGTTTTACTACTATTTCTCACACTATTTTTTTTTTTTGGATAGAAAATATGATCTCAGTCATGATTTATACTTGTTCATTTTCATTCCTTTTTATCACTCTGTATTCAAACAAATGAAAAATGTTTTGGGCTGAGTTCATGTGATTGTGGTGAGATGCACGAGCGGCTTGTAAGGGTGATGACTAAGCGGGGCCGAGAGCTGGATTTGTGAGGATACTGATGGATCGGGTTGCACGCAGCAACGTTATATACATATATACTTATATTGGGTCGGGCTGCACGCTGCAGCGATATATATATATATATATATATATATATATATATATATATATATTGGATCGGGCTGCACGCCGCAACGATATAGCGCTTGGGCTGATGGAGCCCCTCCGGAGTCTGTACACCCCCAGTGAGCGCAGTCGACTATTTATGGATCAGGCTGCACGCCGCATCGTTATATATATGTATATATACATGGATCGGGTTGCATGTCGCATCGGTTATTATATGTCACTTATTGAGTGTGGGTGCCGAGTATGAGTACTAATTGACGAGAGATGAGTCACGAGTGACTGAGAGGCTTGCCCGAGAGGCTTTATTTGTGAGTGACACTGTGCCCGAGGGGCTTATTTTCTATGAAACTACTGCTTTCACTCTTTTTTGTATTTCTGCCTCTAAACGATAAATGTTGAATAAATGTTTTACATGAGATTGGAAAAAGGGAAAAATGGAGTTTATGAAGCTTTCAGAACGTAGATTGCCTGACTTGTTTTGGTGTTTTTCCACTGATATTTCTTATATTATCCTTGCATGATTTTAAATCTCGTCACTACACTCATGTCCTTATTTATATTCGTTACTTCCTGAGTTGGTGTACTCACATTACTCCCTGCACCTTGTGTGCAGATCCAGGTTCCCGGATCGAGTGAGACTCGGCTGTTCTTAGTAGAGCTGGTCGGAGATTGTGAGGTAGCTGCATGACGTTCGCAGCCCCACCCTTCTCCCTCTAATTTGTCGCATATTCTATGTTCTATTTAGCGCTCATGACTGTTGACTCCAGGTTTTGGGGATTTTTGTTCAAATGTCTTTCTTGATTATCCACATATTTTGAAATACTAAACGTGCAAGATTTTTGATAAAGTGCAAAATTGTTTTAAATGGAAAGTTCTTTGTATTATGTCCAGTAAATTGGCTAGCCTAGTACTACGATAGGCGCCATCACGGCCAGTGTAGGATTTAGGCGTGACAACTTGGTATCAGAGCCTAGGTTACACAAGACTTATCAGTCATGAGCAGGTTCAGTAGAGTCTTGCGGATCGGTAAAGAGACATTTGTACTTATCTTCGAGAAGCTGCAGAACCCTTAGGAAAAATCTCACATTTCTTGAATTCTTCTCGTGCGAATCTATTGATTCCGACAATTAAACTTCTATTGTTTCATTCTCTCACGGATGGTGAGGACATGCGCTACTAGTCAGGGCGATCAGCCACCACTGGGACCCAAGAGGGGTCAAGGCCGCGGTCGAGGCCATGGTAGAGGTAGAGGTGCAGCCCGCACAGCTGCAGAGGCGGTACCTATGGACCTGCCTATTATTCCAAATCAGGTCCCAGCCCCAAATGCTCCAGTGGGCCAACTCACGCACAGACACCAGCTGTGCCTATTGTTATTCCAGGTGTTCAGGAGTTTTCAGGATTCTGATAGCTTCGTATTATGATTCCGAACCTGGGCGTAGGTTCGGAATGGGTTTCTGATCACCCGGGAGCGTTTCAGCGCCCAATATTTAATTAAGAGTTCCTTAAGTTCCTATTATGGTTTGGGATGTATTTTTGCGATATCGAGGTGTGAACGGAATTTCGAGACCGGGAATAATTCTGTTATGTCATTTAGGACTTGCCTGCAAAATTTTGTGTTATTCCGAGTAGTATAGGTCATTTCGGCACGTTGTTAGCGATGTGTAGAAAACTTAAAGTTCCTAAGTTTGGTTCTAGGGGTTTTGAGGTGTGAATTTGAGTTTTAGCATTTTTTTGGGTGTTCCGAAGGCTCGAGCGAGTCCGTATTATGATTTGGGACTCGTTGGTATATTTGTACGGGGGCTCGGGTGGGCCCAGGTACCTCCCGAATACCACACGAGGCCAAAAACCAGCTGCAATAGTTGCTGGTGCACCTAGTCTGGTGTGACCGCAGGTGCGGGACCGCTCCTGCGGTCCCAGCCTCGCAGGTGCGACCCCCAGTGGTTAGGCCAATTCTCACAGGGGAGGATAAAACTCCGCAGGAGCAGAGCCAGAGGTGTGGTCTCCACTCTGCAAGTGCGGGCCCAATCATCCTAGTCCATTTCCGCAGGTGCGAGCTTTTGCTCGCAGGTGCGAGACCGCTGGTGCGGAAACGCTGTTCAGACAATGTGTTTTTGTACACGTGAATTAACTCATTTCCTTATCTTATTATTCTTCTATCTTGGGGCGATTTCCACTATTTTAGAGGGGCAAACGACCTGGTTATTGAAGGTAAGTAAATTCTACTCTAATATTGGCTTCATGCATGGAATATTTGCTTAGTTAACTACCTAAATTAGTGGAAATTCAAGAATGGGGTAGTAACCTCGGGCTTTCGATAATTTGAGAATTTATCCGTGAATTAGCAATAAAATCAAGTAGAAATCATATATTAATGATCCTTAGGCTATGTGTGAGTGTTTCCTTTCTCGAATTTGTGAAATCCGAGCATGTGGGCCCGGGGTTGGATTTTAGAATTTCTTCAAGAATGTGAAATTTACTAAATGAGTAGGAGAATTTCCATATTTTGAACATAAATTAATGAAGTTGTATAACATTTGGCTAGTTTCGAGTCCTCGGGTGTAGAGTTCGGAGTTTCGGGCACGTTCTTGGTCCGGGAAGTAGGTTCGACGCGAGGTGAGTCTCCATTATAACCTTGTAAGGGGGAATTTTCTCCATAGATGATTATAAATAATTGCATGTCCTTATTTGCGGGGGTTACACATGCACGAAGTGACGAGAGTCCGTGCGTAGCTACTACTATGTTATGTTGGGTAGTTCTAGGACTCACGAGCATGCTTATATCTGCCTTACGTGTATTCCTAAACGTATCTTGAATTTCTTATTATCCTTGATTTGGTATAAGAATATTAGTAAGTTGTGGTCCATGATATATTGCTTAAGTTCTTGCTGTAAAGAATAATCTCTGATAATTCCCTCAAAAATTGATAATTTTATATATGTATGCGGCACCGCGTCACATGTATGATTCGTGAGCGGAATAGCCCTACTATTATGTCAACCGCGTCGCATGTTCGATTCGTGATCGGGGTAATAGATGCATCTATGGTTCGAGCCGTTCGACCCTTGATAGTGCACATTTATTTTTCGCGACGTTTCGGCCGTAGGTGCCCGGCCGAATATGTGTTGTATGATTCACTGGAAATTTGTTGTAGTTGTACAAATTGGTTCATGTTAATAAGGGAATTTAGTACATTATGTGCTAGTGTAATTTGACATGCAAAGGTAATACAACTATACTTGATGATTTATCTCCTTGTGATTTCTACAACTGTTATGCCTGCCTAGTTCCTATTAAATCATGTTATTTAGAAAATGTTGACCCTAGTAAGTATCACGTCTACCTCTCGTCACTACCTCTTCGAGGTTAGGCGTGATACTCACTGGGTACATATTTGTTTATGTTCTCGTCCTCCACTTCTGTACTTAATGGTATAGGTTCTGAGGCTGGTGCATCTGGTTATCAGACCGGATCTCGATCTCAGTTGGACTCGACTTCACGGTGAGCTGCTTCTCCTGACGATCCTCGGCGGCACCTTGGAGATTTCTTTTTCTTATTTCCCGTCTATTCCTTTCAGACAGTGGGATTATATATTTTGTTTTGTATATTCTGTTAGTATGCCCGTAGAACTTGTGACACTAGTTCCTGGCACACACGTAGTTGTTATTTTGGTTTACAGATCTATATATATACATATTGGTTCATTCCTCATCATGACTGTTTTGATTAAAAACTGGCTAATTGTCCTTGTCCAATCATGATTTTAACTTTTAAAAACTGAGTGTATTTTAAAGTGTTTAAAGTAATAAGAAGGAACCATTAGTAAAGTAAGAGTCAGCTTGCCTGACCCCGTTGTGGGGCGCTATCACGACCTCGATTAGGATTGTGGGTCGTGACAACATGGTATCGGAGCACTAGGTTCACGTAGGTCTCACAAGTCACAGGCAAACCTAGTAGAGTCTTGCGGATCGGTATGGAGACGCTGTACTTATCTTCGGGAGGTATAAGGTGTTAGGAAAACCTCTCCTTATTTTTATTCTATCGTGCAGTCAATGGTTTACTAAATTTAGTTCTTCTATTCTCTCACAGATGGTGAGGACGCGTACATCCGATGTTCCAGATCCGGAAGGGGCCGCTATCCCCATTGTTCGCGGCTATGGCAGAGGCCAGGGGAGGGCACCAGCCCGAGGTAGGGGACGGGGGCATCCCAGAGCTATTCCATTCGTACCACCAGAGGACCCCACTATAGAGGAGTAGGGCGAGGTGCCCTCAGAAGGTCCTGCTCCGGTAGACTTTATGACGGCGCCAGGATTCCAGGAGATCATGGGCCATATGATGCGATTCATGGACACTATGTCCTAGGCTGGTTTATTTCCAGCGGATCCTGCCACATCTCAGGAAAGAGGGGGAGCCTAGACCCATACTGCCCAGGCTGCAGGCCAGACAGCAGCACTTCATCATACCCCGGGTACACTGCCTGTAGGTGGAGCCCAGCCAGTAGCAGCAGCACTTGAGCTTAGACAAGCTGCGGACGGCGATCTGCAAAATTTACTGGATAGGTGGACCCGATTGCACCCTCCTATCTTCGGGGGTGACAAGGGTGAGGATTCCCGGGACTTTATTGATAGGCGCAGGGACATACTGCACAACATGAGGATACTAGAGTCCCATGGAGTGGACTTCACTACTTTCAGCTTGAGGGCAGGGCCCGCAGATAGTGGCAGTCCTACATCCTAGGTAGACCAGCAGGTTCCCCTACCATCACTTGGGAGCAGTTCACTCAGCTTTTCCTGAACAGGTATATTCCACCCTCCGAGAGGGAAGAGCTGCGATATCAGTTTGAGTAGATGGAGAATGGGAAGATGTCAATGAAAAATTACGAGGTCAGGTTTTCTGAGTTGTCCCGTCATGCCCTTATGATATTGCCTACTGATGCTGAGAGAGTGCGGAGATTTTTAGCAGGGCTGCACTCAAGCATTAGGGCCAACATGGCCCGATAGGTAGAGATGGAGAATCCTTATCAGCTTGTGGTCGAGATAGCTCGCCGGATTGAGGGTTATCGTTTGAGAGGCAGAGAGCAGGGTCAATAGGATAATAGGGCTAGATATTCAGGAGATTTCAGAGGTACCCTAGCCAGGGGTAGAGGTTAGTTCGGTAGAGGCCAGTCTAGCAGGCCTCCATATTCAGCTCCTCCACCACCTCCCCGTGGTGCTCCAGTGAGGCCCTATTTCAGCCCCATGCCAGAGATTTCCTACCGCCTACCATCCATTCAAGGTTCCTCAAGCGGGTATTCCAGTCATCAGAGGTCGTCTATTCCTTACTTCAGTGTCATGCCAGAGAGTTCTCCCCGACCCCTAGCTGTCCAGGGTCCTTCTTCAGGGCAGCAGGCCATGCCACCAGCCAGATGTTATGAGTGTGGGGATCTAGGCCATATGAGAACGACTTGTCCCAGGCTTCGGGGCAAGGCCGTTCAGCAGAGCTATCAGCCTACATTTTCAGCACAGGCGGTTCGTCCACCCAGAGGTGGAGGGCAGACTGGTAGAGGTCGTCCCAGAGGTGGAGGCCAGGCAAAGGGAGCTCTGCCAGCCCCTATTCATGCCAGCGGAGGTCAGCCAACTCCTGTTCATTTTGGTGTGGCTCAGTCTTCCGGTGCTCCAGCTAGATTTTATGCTATCCCGACCAGATCAGATGCAGTGGCCTCAGACGTCGTGATCACAGGTATTATTACAGTATGCAGTAGAGAGGCATATGTGTTATTTGATCCAGGATCCACTTAATCCTATGTTTCAGTCTTATTTGCTCCTTTTCTGGATGTCCCTCGAGTCCTTGGGTTCTCTTATTTATGTGTCCACTCCCGCGGGTGATTCTATGGTTGTAGACCAGATTTGTCGGTCCTATGTGATTTCATTTTGTGGATTCGAGACTTGAGCGGATCTCTTATGTCTCGACATGGTTGATTTTGAGATTATTTTGGGCATGGATTGGCTATCTCCTTATCATGTCGTGCCAGATTGCCATGCCAAGGGAGTTACTTTAGCCATGCCCAAGTCAGCTAGGCTGGAGTGGAGAGGTTCCTCAGTTAGTACAGCCAGCCGAGTTATTTCATTCTTAAAGGCTCGACATATGGTCGAGAAGGGTTGTCTAGCCTATTTTGCTTACGTGCGGGACACTACCGCCGAGTCTCCAACGATTGATTCAGTGCCAATGGTTTGTGAGTTTGCTGATGTATTTCCTTCGGATCTTCTGGGCATGCCTCCAGATTGTGATATTGATTTTTGCATTGACTTAGCTTCAAGCACCCAACCTATATCTATTCCTCCGTACCATATGGCTCCGAAGGTGTTGAAGGAGTTGAAAGAGAAGCTTCTGGAATTGTTAGCTAAGGGGTTCATCAGGCCGAGTGTACCGCCGTAGGGTGCTCCAGTTCTATTTGGAAAGAAGAAGGATGGGTCTATGCGGATGTGTATTGATTACCGCCAGTTGAACAAGGTCACCAT
>ML351670.1:0-17521 GCA_005239505.1 Nicotiana paniculata | reverse complement strand
GCAGCCCCTGGCGTTTTGGGTCTAACGCCTGGGTAACGCCAGGCAGCCCCTGGAGTTTTGGGTATAATGCCTGGCTAACGCCAGGCACCCCCTGGCGTTTGGGGTCTAACGCCTGGCTGTCTCGGATCTCTCCTTTTCGACTCTTGCACGTATTTTCCAACGTTTATGCTCTCATTTAGCTCGGCTTCCATTTCCAACTCACCTGCACATTAAATAAACTCCATTAGGCATTCATGACGTGTATTTTTATCATTAAAACACATAAAATGCAAGGTATATAGTGCTAAAAATCATGAATTCTAGCCACGCATCACTCATGCCTTGTGTCTTGGGCTACCAAGAAACAAAATTCAGTAGCCTTGTCTACTGCTGAGGCTGAATATTGGCTGCAGCCTCCTGCAGTGCTCAATTGCTATGGATCAAGAAACAACTCATGGACTTTGGTATAGATGTGGGATGCATTCCTATTTTCTGTGATAACACTAGTGCCATTAGTATGACGAAGCACCTGGTTCATCATAAAAGAACTAAACACATAGATGTTAGGCACCATTTCCTGAGGGATAACTATGAAAAAGGAATTATCTCAATTGAATTTTGTGCTACTGATCAACAAATTGTAGATATCTTTACTAACGCACTGAGTAGGCACCATTTTGAGAGAAACATGCTTGAGTTAGGGATGATTAAAATCACCTGATTGAAAAAAAAAATTGAAAAAAATGATTTTTTTTGGCTAGAAACACTAACATAGATAATCAATCAGTCTAATCATTACTCAACATCATGACTTTACTGTCATACTCTTTTTCCATGTATTAATGTGATTCCCTGGTTGCTAATAATGTTTCTCTATCTTTGTAAATTGAGGCAAATTAAGGACTTTAACACGATGAACCTGGTTCATCTCTGCTAGTTCATCTGACTGGCAAGGTACGTGCTCATCTCCATACAATTATTGAACTAATTACAGTCACACATGATCAGGATTCTATCTATATTTAGTTCATTTCAAATTCTTTGTACTAATCCCTAAATGATCCCGTTCCAAGAAGTCACATCAGTACTCAATTAGCCTAGAGGTAGGGAACTCTTAACTGTCTAATCAATGACACTCCTACAACTATTAGACTTCCACTTGAATAAATATTCTACCCGTTGTATAATTAATAGCCATATCTTATATAAGGGTCATCATTACTCTCCTCTTCAAGTAACCGTCGAACCAAGATCATTAGTCTTCAAACCTAAAAACTGATCACTTTTCTTTTCTTCCTAACAACACTAGTAATCATGTCTTCACCACCACCTGCTTCTTCTTCTTCATCGCCAAATTTTGATTATGATGGAGGTCTTTATGAATCAGATTCAAATTCTCCATTTGTATACAGTTCTCAATCTTCAGAAAGAACCTCAACCCCTGAAAACCCTCCTATTCCAGAACCCACGTCTAACCCTAACCCAGTCCCTCGTGGTCGTCGTGTAAAGGTTCTTGCCAGAAAATCAGTGGCTTCTGGGTCACGTGCAAAATTCTTGGAGGAAATTCTGTAGGCTGAAAAGGATAATAATTATGAATCATCAAGTGAATCTTTTAAATCAGCCAACGAGGATGAAGCACCTGGTTCATCAAATTCTGAACAAGGTAATCTTGATGCAATTTCTGAGTCTGTTAATGTTGAGAACAGGTTTGTTCTGGTTGGGTCCGTAGTTGATGTTGAAGTGCCTAGTAGGAAAAGGAAATTGGAAAAAGGTAAAGTTCTTGAGGGAAAGGGATTTGGGGAGGATGGTACTACATTGACTATTTGTACTCCCATTCCTGAGAAGGTTGGAGAAGATGTCATAGAGTTAGGGGGAAGTGTAGTCGAGGAAGTAGCGACAGGTCTATCAAGCTTGAAGAAAGGAGAAGATGAACTTGGTTCATCTGGAGACGAGACGTTGGCTGACAGGATAAGGAAACTGGGGGATTTCTATAACCCCAAGAAAAGGAGGACTCAGAAGTCCAAGAAGGCTACTAACCCAAATCCTTCCAAGAAGGGGAAAGCTTTTGTAGATGCTGATGCTCCTGTTCCTAAGGTGCGTGATACACGTAGTGCTGTGAGAGAAGAAGAAGAACTGTTTGAGAAGGCTCTGCTAGAGAGCAAGAAAAAGAGAGCTGCAAAGGGAAAGGCTAAAGTAAGAGAGCCTGTGGAGACTGTTGTGGTTGAAGAGGATACGATAGACCTGGTCCATCATGAGGAGCAGACTACTCATGTTGTGGTTGAGGCACCAAAATCAAAAAGGGCTAAGGCTTCTTCAAAGAAGTCAGTTACAGTGTCTGCCACACCTACAAGAACCGTTAAAAGGACCAGGTCCAAGGCAAGAAAAGTGAAGGTCGTTGAGAAAGATGATGATAAAAAGTGGAGTGGAGAAGATGAGGGGGAAGTTGGTGAGGTGACTGATAGAATCACCTTGTTTGGCAAAAGAAAAATTCTGAAGGGAAAGTTGTTAAAGGATCTCGAGGAATCTGGGATGAGATACCTGCTGGACACACTGGATGTTCAGGGGTGGAAGAACATGGTCCTTCACATGGAAGGAAGGTTGGATAGAGCTGAACTGGTGGAGTTCATGGGTAATGCAGTGGTCAAGGACGACAGGGTCACTACCACAGTCAAAGGAATTCAAGTCTCCTTTGATGCTAAAGAACTGGGAGAAATTCTGCACATTCCTGCTGAGGGCTACGAAGATTACACTAGGCAAAGATGGCCTAGTTTGGATGGGATGGCCTCAGCAATCAATATTACCAGATTCTTCAGTGACAATGAAAGGGAAATTGAACCCAGGCTAGTCTACAAAAGTAAAATGAAGCCAGAACACAAGTTGCTTTTCGAATTTATCATCAAGTTCTTGCGGCCAAGACAAGAACGAAGGCACATAGCCAACTATATGGATCTGACCTTGATGGAATGTTTGTATAGGGGAAAGCAGATCAATTGTCCAGCCTTCATCATCCAACTCTTGGACAGAGCTGTGAATGGAACAAAAGCACATGCAATCCCATATGGCTTTATTCTGACAGTTATGCTTGCTCATTTTGATGTTCATGTGAAAAGGGCTGAGATGGCTACTACCAAGGAATATTTTGGGAAGGATACTTTGCTGACTTGCGATTATACTGTCAATGTTCCTGCAGATGAACCTGGTTCATCTAGGAAACAGCTTGTCAACAACAAAGTTAGAACTCTGGTGTAAGAAAGCGAGATCAAGGATATGGAAATCCTTCGTTTGATTGAGGTTGAAGCTGGGCGTGATGCTCTCAGGGCTGAATTAGCAAAAGAGAAGGAAAAGAATGAGGGTGTTCTTAACCAGCTGCTTTCTCTTCTACAAACGAAGACCACAACCTCCTCTGCACCTTCCTATCCTTAGGCTGTCCAGAGCTACCAAAACCCCTCTTAGACCAGTTGTTCTGTTTCTGTTGTTTTATTCTGTTTTGCTCATGGTTATGGCTGTTTTTGTTTTTTTGTATGGTGTTTGATGTTCGTTCCTAATCAATGAATTTTTGTTGTTTTGTTATTGACTTATCTCAAATTCTTAGATAGCTTACATTTATTGGTTTCTTATGATGATTAATCATGTTTGCACCTGCAGTTGCCTTAACGGCCATGAGTAATTGTTAACAACACTGGTGAGTTTATCATTTTGCAAACTTTTCGATGATGGCAAAAGGGGGAAGAAATGTGCTTTTATATTTCAAGTGATATTTATAACCTAATGAACCTAGTTTCTCTATGATAAATGCTTAAAAAACATACAAAGTGTTTGAGTTGGATACAGGGAGAAGCACAGAGTTTGTCATCATCAAAAAGGAGGAATTTGTTGACCCAAGTCACTGCATAGTTTTGAAGATTGACAAATGTCTGACCAGTTGAAACAGGTCCATCAGAGCATACACACTTGACCTGACGCGTTGGCACATGAATCGTATATGCATAGGCGATGAATTCGATTGTGAAATATCAATGAACAAGGAGAGTGTATCCTAATGCGAAAAGGTTGCAAATTGATAAGAGAATAGAAGTTGAATTCAGCAAGGACAGTAACGAAGGAAGGAAGTTGAGTTTAATACGAGCTCATTCTCCCAGGTAGAGTTGTACTAGAACTGAACGACAAACTCAACAACTGACTCTATAAATAATTGAAGTATTCTTGCTTGAATTAAGAACGCACAAGTGCAAAAGTGAATCAAGATCTGAAAGCAAAATTCCCAAATATTTTTCAAGCAGAATTATTATGCGATACAAAGGCTACAGACCATCTAGAAGAACCAGTTCCATTTGTTTGTCATTGAGTCTAGTTGGTTGTAGTAGGAGATTTAATATTGTATCTTTCAGCTTTCATAGAAGCAATTGTAAGAAGTGCGCATTGTTCAAGTTAGATTTAACTCGAAGCTTGTAGAAATTAGCTAGAGGCTAGTTAATACGAAGGGATTAGAGTTAGTCCTAGTATTACAAAAGAGTTTATTTTGTAAGTCTGTTGGCTCAGAGTTTTAGTGAAGAGTTTGAGCAAATCCTACTGAGGAGTAGGTCGTGGTTTTTTCACCTTTTGAGCCAGGTGTTTTCCACGTAAAAATCTCTGTGTTTTTACTTTACTGCTTTTATTATTCCTCAACAATAAAAGTTGGAACACCAAGAAGAACCAGGTTCTTCTTGAGAGACAGCACTCAAAAATTAGGTACCACACAAATTAACCTATCTTCTTGTGTGGTATTGATGTCTAAAAAATCAATAGGAAATAGTTTCTCATTCGAATTTAGCGTTTCCCCAATCATTCACAAAAAGATTCTAAAAGCATTTGTTCTTCTCCCTCAGTTCTTCATATTTCTTTTTTCGCCGACAATCCTTGTGGTTGTTACGCTTATTTCTTTACTCTCACAATCTGTACAATCATTCAAAATGATGGCCAGTGCTTCTTCTAACCTTGACCGGGTCGTTGGTTCTCCAGCGCCAAAAAATGTCATGCCTTCCCTCGAAGAGGGAGTGAGTTTGGTGGAGGACGAGAGTTTTCCGACAGTGGATGAAGTTGTGCCCCACTCGGGGAAGGCAAGGACTGACTTCAATAGCGCTGCTAAAGATGAGCCTGAACCTGTACTTTCTATGATGGATGTCGCGGCTCTCGCGGCATTCAAAGTTAAATGGAGAATCCTTGAGCATATTGAACTCATTCCAGAGGGTTCAGACATTGAGCACATACATCGCTACTGCGCGTTCTATGCGTATCCTTTTATTATTAGATACATGCTTCCCCTCCCCTCCCCTCATTGGTGGTGGACTTCTGCTGCTTCTACGAGGTGTGCCCGGCTCAGCTCACCCCGTACATATACAAACTCTTCTTAATGCTCATCAAGTATGCGGAGTTGGCCGACTATGGGATTTCTCTTCAACACTTGCTGCATCTCTTCGTCCCTAGTTTTCACAGAGGCACCATGCTATATCTCCATCACCGAGGTACTAAACGCCTGGTGATCAGAATGGACGACAAGACCAATCGCCGCTTATGAGAGAGCTTCTTCTACGTCTGCACGGAGCACGTAGTGTCTAACCCCGCTGGCTTCCCTGAGACGTGGAATTTTTCCCGTAGGTCTTTCTTCTTTTCTTTTCTTACAACTCTTGTCGGTTGTTTTCCTCTAGTGATCTTGTTGGTTATTTTTTGTAGTCGCATCCGAGAGACTACCCCTCTACAAGTTGATGATATTCGCGGATGGGTGAGCTCGGTTCTACCTCATACGGTGGGAATTCGCGCATGGGAACCCTTTCACGAGAGATTTGGGCGTAAACCTTCTGCCAATAAGTCGCCTTGTCCTTGGCCTTAATCAGTTTACCCTTCTCTCTGTATTTTCTTCGCCTTATATTTTCATTTGGCGTATGTCCTATTGACAGGTCATAGAGGGGCGAGAAGGGCGAGGGCTCCCGCTCTTGCTTTCCGTCAGTCGGCTTCTTCTGCTAGGCCCGAACTTGGGGCGGCTGCTGATGAGGGCGCCCGAAATTGGTCTATTTCACAGATCAAGTCTACGTCCAGATCTGGTCGTACTGAGGTTACTCCTCGCTCAGACTCTCCAGTCCCCACAGTTCGTTCGACGGGAAAACTTTCTCATGGTGATGGCGAAGAGGCCTCGTCAAAGAGGTGGAGGATAACGTTAGAGAAGACGTCTTCGATTGAAGTGCCCTCGAGGGTTGACCCTGTTTCGGTGGCATCTGAAACCACAGGCGATGTCGTCCTAGGAGTGGGAGCGATACCCGGTTCGGGCACGGAAAGGGCCATTGTGGCATCAAGGCAGAATTTGGCGGCTGCCACCATTATTCTGAGTGGACCATCAACATCTCAACAGGCTTGCACCTCTTCTCCGGCAAGTGAGAGGTTGAAGGGTGTGGTGGTGGATGACTAGGAGTCTGTTTCGGACATTGACCCTGAGGATATGAGGATGTTCGAAGAAGGCTTTACAAGGTTCGATGTAAGGGCGGGAGGTCCTTCCCGTGTGCTCGAAATCCCATCGGACCTTAACCTGTTGGAGAATACGGTGGATTTGGTGCCGCAATTCGACCTTCTATGCTCCGCTGCCGAAAGAAGGGTTCTTCGGGAGATTAGCGACTCTGGTTTGTCACGAGGTTTGGCTGGGATGGCCTTGAGGGTGAGTTTCCTTTCTTTACTTTCTTTGTTTTGTGTCTTTTGCTTTCTCTGATTCTTCCTTTCTATTTTTTTTGTTGCTTTAGACTTACATGATGGAGATCGAAGGTGCTCGTCAGGCTGAGATGCGGGCCGAAGTCTTTTTGAAGATGGCCACGAAATACCACCGGTATCGCAACAGGTGCCGAGAGATGCACGCGCAGCTTAGGGCGGGTGGTGATACTCGCTCCCTCAGGGAGGAGTTGGAGAAGAAGGACGAGGATGTAGTGTGGTCTATCTGCAGATGTAGCGATCTCAAGGAGATGCTTAGGGTTAAAGACGAGGAGCTCCATGTGGGCAAGAGGGTTGCGGCGGAATTGATAAGTAGGAATTTTAGCCTATTATTTGCTCTCTTTTACTTATATTTTGGGCCAAAAACGCGTGAAGATATTTCTAGAAACTAACTTAATATGGTTGCTTGCGGGGTTTGTTCAAAATGAGCCATAATAAACTCATAAATGAGTCAAACTTGAACAAAAACCAAGACTGGACCAAGAGGTGTAGTACACGGACCGCGACAAAAAAGTGCGGCCGCATAAGTACCAACGCAAAGGCGGCCATTAACTCACGGACAACGAAATGGAGATTCAGATAGGTGATTTTTGGGCACATACACGGACGTGTACCGCGTTAGAAAGTGGCAACCGCGAAAGTACCACAGCGGCCGCAATTGTAATTCTGCGGACTATGGTTGCCAAGGTTCAGAAAGTTCACAATTTATACAAGAATGAGAATGGCGGTTCACATTAGAATTACGCGGCCGCGAAAGACTCTCACGCGGATGCGGTGAAAATTGCATGGTCCGTGAAATGAGTCCCTGTCTTTCAATTGGGAATTTGGTGGGATCGACCCTTACTTTATTCGAGCGAGGTCAGATTTTCCTTGGTTAGAGCGAAGCCCGATTCGAGCGAGACCGAATTTTATTTGATTCGATCGAGGTCGAACTTTACTTGATTCGAGAGGTCGAATTTTTAGTTGATTCGAGCGAGGTCAAATTTTGCTTTGGCGATTCGAGCGAGGTCAAATTTTACATGATTCGAGCGAGGTTGAATTTTACTTGATTCGAGCGAGGTCAAATTTTACTTGATTCGAGCAGATTGAATTTTACTTTGGCGATTCGAGCGAGGTCGAATTTTACTTGACTCGAGCGATGTCAAATTTTACTTTGGCAATTCGAACGAGGTCGAATTTTACTTGATTCGAGCGAGGTAGAATTTCTTTATTCAAGCAAGGTCAAATTTTACTTTGGCTATTCGAGCGAGGTCAAATTTTACTTTGGAAATTCGAGCGAGGTCAAATTTAACTTTGGTGATTCAAGCGTGGTCGAATTTTACTTTGGTGATTCAAGCGAGGTCAAATTTTACTTGATTCGAGCGAGGTCGAATTTTACTTTGGCGATTTTAGCAAGGTCGAATTTTACTTAATTCGAGCGAGTTGAATTTACTTTGTCGATTCGAGCGAGGTCGAATTTTACTTGATTCGAGAGAGGTCGAATTTCTTTATTCAAGCGAGGTCGAATTTTTCCTTGGCGATTCGTGGGTTCATTAGCGTGGTGTAGGAATATCTCGTGCTGCCTCACTTTCATTGGAGAATTTCATGCACTGTTGCAGTTTATGCACGCGTCGGGATGAGTCCCAGTCTATACAATCCCTTCATTGCTCGACCTGGAGAGACTGTTGACGGGACGGGCGATGAATTCGTTGCTTAGAGGTTCAGATATGATTTGATGGATATAGTGTTGGCCTAAGAAATTGAATGATTTTGAAGATTGACAAAGGAACCTAAAGTTGAACTAGGTCCATCGTTAGCGACATAGTCACATGCAGAGTTAAAGACACGTGAGGTGCACATGCAGGAGATAAACGAAATATGCGAATTAAAGAGATATCTCCTGATCGAAAAGATTTCAAGATAATAAGGAGAAGGTCTACTTATTCAGTAAGAACAGAATCAAAGATAAGGAAGGATTCGAGGAGTTGAGATTAACTAGAACTCTTTCACCAAGGAAGAGTAGCATTAGAACTCTAGTAAATCTCTCGTCTACTAATCCTATATATTGCAAATTTTTCTTATTGTACAGGGACGCACAAAAAGCAGAAGCAAAACAAGAATTGAGAGCAAAATTAGCAAGGCAATTTTGCAAGCAGTTCGTGTGAGATTTAAGTGTGCGACTCTGAAACTACTTGGAACAACTAGAAGAACCAGTTCCAGATGTTGTCTTTTAGTCTAGTTACTTGTAGTAGGGATTTCAATTTGTACCTTTTTAGATTTATCTAGAAGTATTTGTAATAGGTACTGAGTGTTCAAGTTATAACTAACTTGGAGTTTGTCGCAAATAGCTAGAGGCTATTTTGCCACAAAGGAATTAGAGTTAATCCTAGGTTTACAAAGAGTTTTTGATAATGTTGTTTTTGGCTTAGTGATTTTAGTGGAGTGTTTGGGAAAATCCTACTGAAAAGTAGGTCGTGGTTTTACACCTTTTGAGCCAGGTATTTTCCNTAACACCTTAGGAAAAGATCAAGATGAGTGGACCACCTGGGAACTAGGAAGGACAATCAACCGCTAGGCCTCCACTCTTCAATGGGCAGTACTACTCCTGGTGGAAGAACAGGATGAGAGATCATATAATTGGTGAAGACTTTGAGCTATGGGACATAACTGATAGTCCTATAGCCACCATGAAGAAGAATGCTGAAGGAGTAGACGTGCCAAAGACAAGAGCTGACTGCACTGCTGAGGATTTAAGAAAGTGGGAGAAGAATGCTAAGGCCAAGAAGTGTCTTGTGTGTGGACTTGGTCCAGATGAGTACAACAGAATTCAAAGCTGCACTACTTCCAACTAAATTTGGGACACTTTGCAAGTGGCTCATGATGGAACTTCTCAAGTGAAGAGATCCAGAGGTACTCTACTATATTCTCAATATGAGAATTTCTCTATGAAGGAAGGAGAGACCATTCAAGAGATGTACACTAGGTTCACTACATTGACTAATGAACTGAAATCTCTTGGAACGACTCTTCTTGAAGAAGACAGGGTTGGGAAGATTTTGACAAAGGTTCTTCCAGTATCTTGGGAGATCAAGATCACTGCAATTCAAGAATCCAAGATCATTGTAACTCTCAAACTGGATGAGCTAATTGGAAATATTACTGCCTATGAACTTAGAAGGCAGACAATGAAGATGGATGTTCCCAAGAAGGAAAGGAGTCTGGCATTGAGAATCACTGAAGGAGCAGATCTGGAAGAAGATGAAATGGCTATGAAAATACTAAATTTGCTGAATTTTTTGATGAGCATGGCATAGATCACAAATTTTCTTCTCCTATAACTCCACAAAAAAAATGGAGTAATTGAAAGAAAGAATAGGACACTTGAAGATATGGCTAGGACTATGCTTCTTTCTAGTAAGCTACCTCATATCTTCTGGGCAGAAGCTATTAATACTGCATGCTATATCATAAACAGGTGCATGACTAGACCACTTGTAGAGAAGACTCCCTATGAGTTACTTAAAGGGAGAAAGACAAATATATCCCACCTTAGGGATTTTGGTTGCAAGTGCTTTGTGCACAACAATGGTAAAGACTCCCTAGGTAAGTTTGATCCCAGAAGTGATGAGGGAGTATTCTTGGGATATTATTCACATAATAAGGCTTATAAAGTCTATAACAAAAGAACTATGTGTGTTGAAGAAAGTGTGCATGTAGTTTTTGATGAAACTAACATTCTTTCTGAGAGACAGGAATAAGAGGATGGCGAAATTGGGCTGGTCAGAAACTCAGTCCAAACTGATGCAACACTGGAGGAAGGAACAGGTGATGGAACAAGTTCATCCCTCCCTGGCAACATGACAGGGGGAATTGAACAAATTAATTTTCAAACCTCATTGACCTGGACCTGATCATGTTCCACAACAACAAAACACTGAAGGAACTTCAAGGAGTAACCAGTTGGTTGTGAAACCATACAGATATCAAAGTTCTCACCCTATTGAGAACATTATCACTGATCCAACCTTTGGAATAAAAACCAGATCCTCTTTGAAGAATCTGTGTGCTTTTGATGCTTTCCTATCTCTTATTGAACCTAAAAATGTTGTTGAGGCTTTGCAGGATGCAGACTGGGTGAATGCAATACAAGATGAACTCAACCAATTTGAAAGAAGTCAAGTTTGGCATCTAGTACCAAGATCCTTGGATAGATCAGTAATTGGCACAAAATGGGTCTTCAGAAATAAACTTGATGAAGATGGAACAGTTACAAGAAACAAGGCAGGATTGGTGGTTCAAGGATACAGTCAGGAGGAAGGCATAGACTGTGATGAAAACTTTGCTCTAGTGGCAAGGCTAGAAGCATTAAGACTCCTCATAGCCTTTGCTCCTTACATGGAATTCACCCTTCACCAGATGGATGTCAAGAGTGCCTTCCTAAATGGCTATCTAAAGGAAGAGGTGTTCGTCAAGCAACCTCCAGGCTTTGAGAACAAGGAGAATCCTGATCATGTGTACAAACTTGACAAAGCACTATATGGTCTCAAGCAAGCTCCCAGAGCATGGTATGAAAGGTTATCAAAATTCTTGCTTGAGCATGACTACAAGAGAGGTAAAAATGATAGTACTTTATTCTTAAAGGAAAAAGGTAAAGATCTCTTAGTAGTTCAGATATATGTAGATGACATAACCTTTGGAGCAACCACTGAAAAGCTAAGTAAAAAATTTTCTAAACTAATGGGGAGTGAATTTGAAATGAGCATGATGGGTGAGCTTAATTTCTTTTTAGGCTTACAAATTAAAAAAAATTCAAATGGAACTATGATCCATCAGTAAAAGTAGGTGAAAGAGTTGCTTAAAAGGTTTAAAATGGAAGATTCCAAAGAAATTGACACTCCTATTGCAACAGCCACTAAACTAGATGTAGATGAACCTGGTTCATCTGTTGATCAAAAGTTGTATAGGGGAATGATTGGTTCACTGCTGTATCTAACTGCTAGTAGACCTAACATTGTTTTTCGTGTAGGACTTTGTGCAAGATTTCAGGCCAATAACTGCAGTAAAGAGAATCTTGAGGTACTTAAAAGGCACCACTGATCTATGTCTTTGGTATCCAAAAGGTAGTAGATTTAATCTTGTAGGATATGTTGATGCTGATTATGCAAGTTTTCTAGTGGATAGAAAGAGCACCTCAGATATGGCACATTTTCTGGGCTCATTCCTTGTGTCTTGGGCCACTAAAAAGCAAAATTATGTAGCTTTATCCACTGCTGAGGCTAAGTATGTGGTTGCATCTTCATCTTGTGCTCAATTGTTGTGGATTAAACAACAACTGCTAGATTTTGGAATCGATGTTGTATGCATCCCTATATTTTGTGATAACACCAGTGCTATAAATATGACAAAGAACCCCGTTCATCATAAAAGGACTAAGCACATAGATGTTAGACATCATTTTTTAAGGGATAATTATGAGAAAGGATTAATCTCTATTGAATTTTGTGCTACTGCTAAACAGATTGCTGACATCTTTACAAAAGCACTAAGTAGAGAGCATTTTGAAAGGAACATGTTAGAGTTATGGATGATTAAGATCACCTAATTGAACCAGTTCATAATGTACATGAAAAAAAAAAGAATTTTGGCTAAAAATTCTGAAATTTGTGTAAATAATCAGATTAATCGTTGCTCAGTCTCATGCTGTAAATATCATACTCTCTTGCCATGTTTTGAAATTACTCATTGATTACTAACGATGTTTTTCGCTATTGTTGAAAATTGAGGCTTGATCAAGAGGATTCTGACATGATGAACCTGGTTCATCAGTGTTGGTTCATCTGAAAGGCGGGATATGTGTTCTCTACTATACACACTTTGAAATATTAATAGTTAATCATGAGCAGAACTCTACCTAATCAAAATCTTTTCACAATCTATCCTTATCCCATTTTTGAATCAGTTCCGTCTACACTAAGACTCCAATTAAGACTAAACCGCCTAGAACCTAGGGAAGCAGTAACCGTCACTGATCAGTTGCAGAGGTGATAAGACCTCTATTTGACCCAAAAACGCTGCCGTTATATTAATTACCCCATCCTTTTAAAAACCCCCATCATCACCTCTGAAATTACTCACCAACTCTACAACCGTCGAAACCCTTCCATCTTCCTTTCCCTAACTCTCAATCCATAATCTTCTTCTTCCATCTTAGATCAAAGATGACTAATCCTTCGGACAACCCTGGTTCTCCACCACTTGTTACTCCATCTTCTACCTCTTCCACACCTCCACCACCTAGTCCTACTCCGTCTCAACCCAGTTCCACTATTCCTCAACCTAGCCCCAGTCCAGAACCCAGAAAAAGACGGGTTAAAATGCTCTCCAGGAAAACAGTGGCTACAGGTTCTCTCGCCAGAAAATTGAATGCCAAATTACAAGCTAGTTAGGTTCAAGAATCAGACAATTCCAGTGATTCACAAACCAGCTACTGAGGAAGCAGCAGGAACATCTGCACCAAATATCGCCTCTGAGAATGTGTCTGAAATAGCGGAGAACTTAGAAAACAGGTTTGTGCTGGTTGGGTCTGTGAAAAATGTGTATTTTCCAGAAGTAAGACGAAGAAGTCGTAAAAATAAAATTGGGGAAGAAATGGAGAAAGAGGAAGTCGGAGTGAAGCAAGGGGAACAGGGAAAGAAACTTCTAGATTGTCTATTGGTGGTACTGAAACAGTAGTATCAGAAGAGGGAGCCAAGGAGTCAGGGGAAATAAATCAAGTGAAGCAACTGAGGGATTAGTAAATCTAGGAAAATCTACAGATGAACCTGGTTCATCCATTGAGGAGACATTGGCAGATCTTATGAAAAAGTTAGGAGAGAGTTATAAACCGAAGAAGAAAAGGATTCCAAAGACTAAGGGGTCTGAAACTGCAGGAGCAAGTAAGAAGAGAAAAGTCACTCCATCTGCTGGTTCTGAAACTCCTCTTCCAAGAGGAAGAAACACAAGAAGTGCACTTAGGCATAGTGAGGAGGAGTTACAAAAGGCTTTGAAGGAAAGTAAGAGAAAGAGAGCTGAAAAGGGAAAGGAGAAAATTGTTGAGCCTCTAGAGGCTGTGGAGATTGAGGAGATGGACCTGGTCCATCAAGATGATCAAAAGGAAGAAGTTGAGGTGTAGACCCCCAAACCAAAGAAATTCAAGACTTCTTCAAAGAAGTCTGCATCTGTGTCTGCTACACCCTCAACTGTAGCCAAGAGAACCAGGTCGATAGTAAAGTCAAAGAAAGTTCAAATTGATGAAGAGGAAGATTGGAGTGCTGATGAAGAAGATGAGACTGCTGGAGAGAAGGACAATTTGACTAAGTTTGGGAAGCGCACCATTTTGAAGGGGAGATTGCTGAAAGATTTGGAGGAATCTGGAATGGTCTATCTGATGGATAAGTTGGAGGTGCAGGGCTGGAAGGACATGGTCCTTCAGCTAGATGGGAGGTTGGCCAGAAGTGAGATAGTCGAGTTCATGGCCAATGATGTAGTCAAGGACGATAGGGTCTCTGGCCAAGTGAAGGGGACCAAAATTTCATTTGATGCCATAGAATTGGGAGAAGTGCTTGGGATCCCGTCTGCAGGATATGATGATTACACCAAGAAGAGATGGCCAAGCTTGGATGCTCTTCCCATTGCTTTACAAATCACCAGAAGGTTCTGTGACAATGAAGAGGAGGTTGAACCAATGTTGGTCTACAAAAGTGAAATGACGCCTCCTCACAAGGTGGTGTTTGAGTTCATTAACAAGTGTGTACTGCCAAGGCAGAAGAGAAGAAACATAGGAAATTACATGGACTTAGTTCTCATGGAGTGCCTAGACAGTGGAAAGCAGATCAACTGGCCTTACTTCATCATCCATCTCCTGGACAGGGTGGTAAACGATTCCAAGGATCATGCCATTCCTTATGGCTTCATCCTCACAACTGTAGTTGCTCACTATAAGGTGCCTCTGAAGAAGGCAGAAATGGCTACAGTCAAGGATCATTTTGGCAAAAACACTCTTCTGGCCTTCAACTATGCTGTCAATGTTCCTGAAAATGAACCTGGTTCATCCAGGAAGACTCCGGTGAATAGCAAAGTCAGAGCACTTATGCAGGAGGGTGGGGCTAAGGATGTAGAAATTCTTAGGCTGAAGAATTGCCTGGATGAGGTTGAACATGAGAGGGATGCTCTCATAACTGAGCTTTCCAAAGAAAAGGAGAAGAATGAGGGGATTATTAATGATATGCTATCTCTTCTCCAAGCTAAAAACCCAGCCTCCACCCCTTCCCAGCCTTATTAGTCCAGCCTATCTTCGACTTTCAGTGACCCAGATTAGGGATTTTTCTTGTTTCCTTATGTTAACTGCTTTTGTTTCTTCTTGTGGATTGTGGTTGAACAATGCTTCTATCAATGAATTTTGCTGCTTTTACTCTTAATCTTGTTTCATTTTCTTTGATAGTTTGAATTCTTGGTTTCCTATTGATAATTAATCCATGATTGCACTTGCAGTTGCCCCAGTGGCCATGAGTAATTCTTAAATATCTGGGACTTTCTAAAATTTGCAACTTTTCGATGATGCCAAAAGGGGGAAAATGATCATATGGTCATGTACTATTCTGAACATGTGATATTTATAACCTAATGAACCTGGTTCTTTTATGATAAATGCTAAATACTCTAAAATGTGTTAATGTTGGATTAAGTTGGTTACAGGCCTAAGCACAGGATTAAGTTGTTGGCCCAAGAAATTGAATGGTTTTGAAGATTGACAAAGGAACTTAAAGTTGAACCAGGTCCATCGTTGGTGACATAGTCACATGCAGAGTTAAAGGCACGTGAGGTGCACATGCAGGAGATAAACGAAATATGCGAATTAAAGAGATATCTCCTGATCGAAAAGATTGCAAGATAGTAAGAAGAAGGACTCTTTATTCAGTAAGAACAGAATCAAAGATAAGGAAGGATTCGAGGAGTTGAGATTAACTAGAACTCTTTCACCAAGGAAGAGTAGCATTAGAACTCTAGTAAATCTCTCGTCTACTAATCCTATATATTGCAGATTGTTCTTATTGTACAAGGACGCACAAAAAGCAGAAGCGAAACAAGAACTGAGAGCAAAATTAGCAAGGCAATTTTGCAAGCAGTTCGTGTGAGATTTAAGTGTGCGACGCTGAAGCTACTTGGAACAACTAGAAGTGTCACACCTCTTTTTTTCGCAGCAACCCTATTACGAGGTTGAGTTAGAAGAGTTTTTCCAATCGAAGTGACGTTTTGAAAAAGGGATTATTTATTATTTAGAGTCGCCACTTGGAATTGAGTTTTGGTGTTCCAAGTCACCTTTTATTGAATCCCTTATCAAAAGGAAGATTTGACTCCTAATTCATGGTCTACGAAAACAGAAGATTGAGTAAGGAATTCTGTTGACCGAAGGAAAGGTGTAAGGCACCCCTCGAGTCCTGTGGTTCTAGCACGGTCGCTTTATTGACTAATGTAAGGCTTAAATCTATTTTTAGCTATTCTTGTATTTTTATTGATTATGGCTTATTTATTACCTCTTAATTAATTATTATATTTTATTAGTTGTGTTTATCAAGATGCGGAACGCACACAAGGTACTTCTCTGAAATTAAATATTAAACCAAGGTACGGATTATACACATGGTTATAACATAATTACTTTTAAATCTAAAGGCATCGAGACGCGGAATGCGCATATGATCCTTTTATTATTTAAGCNAGTATTCCATTTATTTGTAAATTTTATTACTATTATTATTATTTTTTACCTATTGGAACAAGTATTTTCGAAACGGAGTGTTCTGACATGGCGTGGTGTAAAATTAATCATTTCAATAATCATGCATTCATGCTTATGCTACCCGGTCTCTTATTTGCATAAATTTGTGCTGAAAAATTCCTATTGTATTATAGGCTATCAATTCTTGTGGTGTGAATGAAATTTTGTTTATATTCTTTTATTCCTCCTAGTTATGATTTTCTAATTTTTTATTTGCATGCTGCCTATATGTGTTTATTAATTTGTTGAATTATTTTAGAGTTGTTTGTGGCTAAAAAAGATACTACAAGATCGAGTGCAGTTTTCTTTTTCCATGTCCATACTGAATTTAAAACTTAACAGGAAGAAGTACATATCCTAAAAAATTTGATAAACACCTTGGACACCAACTATTAAAATAGAAGGGACTAATTATTTTCAAGAGATGACAAGCGACGACACAATAATTTTCGAATATAATTAATTCCATGCAAGTTTTGACTTCACTTAGATGGTCACATGCTTCATATCAACGATGAATCTAACTACAAAAATAACTTAAACATGAAATTGAATAAAAAAATAACGAAGATTCAGTTGATAAAACTTTTCAAATTACACTAAGAAAATATGGATCTCATGTTATTATATGGCTTTATTAAGAAGATTCGAGTGTTACCTTTTGCGAAAATCTCACTCAGTAAGCGACTTAATCTACTAATTATAAAACTTCTAGAACCACGAACTCGAAACCACGAACGAAACCCCGAACTCCGTCTTCAGATTCAATAATTTATCCAAAACTTTTTCTTCCTTCTACAAAGAAAACTGTTTTTTTTTTGCTGGATTTTTTTCTTCCAGATTCTTTTCTATTTTTCACCTTTCCTTCTCTTCTTTTTTTTTTTTACTTCTTACTTTCTGATTTCTCTTTTTTTTTCTTTCCTCGTTCTTTTCTTTTCTTCCGTTCCTCTTTGTTTTTTTCTTTCTTCGTTCTTTTGCTTTTTCTTTTCTGACTCCCCCCCCCCCTTTCAATATGTA
>ML351669.1:0-40711 GCA_005239505.1 Nicotiana paniculata | reverse complement strand
ATCCTCCAACGGGTTCTACCAAAACCCTAGATTAAAGAACTTAGCTAAACAAGTTCATAAGAATCAAATCTAAAATAACTTGCATAATTAAACTACAAAGTAATGAAGAAAATTTGTACAAATTGATGTCTTGCCGTCCGAATCCCTCTTCGAATCTCTTCCGTATTTTTTTAAGTTGTATTTTTGGATCCTATTTATATGTTTAGGACAAACCCTAAACGTGTAGGAGACTTCTATTCCAACCGGGAAACACTTAAAACTCTTTAAAACTCGGAATTGACCGGAACAGGGGCCTAGCGTTTGGGGCCAAAGGCCCCCTTAAGGCCAGAACAGGCCTGGCTTTAGGAGGCAAACGCCCCCCTAACGCCAAGGCCAGCCTGGCTTTAGCAGGAAAACTCCCCCCTAACGCCAGGGCCAGCCTGGCTTTAGGAGGCAAACGCCTGGATAAGGCCAGGGTGTTCCCTCTTCGCCTTTCAAGCGTATTTTCGACGTATTTGCATCCATTTAGCTCGGTTTCAATCTCCAATTCACCTACACATGAAATAAACTCCATTATGCACATAAAAAGTGTATTTTTATCGTTAACGCACATAAAATATAGGGCATATAACATGTTAAACCATGAATTCTAGCCTCGCATCAGCCACCTTCATTGCAGCCCCTCAATATATATCAGCAGAGGATACAACTCGACTCTTCTTCTCTCATGTCGTCAAATATTGGGGCCTGCCCAAAGACATTGTTAGTGATCGCGATTCACTAGCAACTTTTGGACCCAATTATTTATGAGCCTCGGGTCAAAATTAAGTCACAACTCAAGTTTTCATCCACATCCGATGGCCAGACGGAGCGGTGGCATGTTGGAGGAATATCTTCGCCATTTGGTTACCGGATCGCATAAGAATTGGTGAAGCTCCTGAATGTTGCCCAACTGTGTTTCAATTCACAAAAGAGCTCCAGTACAAACAAAAACGCTTTTGAAATTGTTACCGGGCAACAACCGCTACTCCTACACACCGTGAATGCACCAAACATGGGGAAATCTCCTCGTGCTACTAGCTTCTCAACAGAATGGAAACGGAATATGGAGATAGTGCGGAGCTATCTGGTTAAAGCTCGGAAGAGAATGAAGAGACATGCTGATCAGAATCGTCGCTTTGTTGAATACCAAGTAGGAGACAAAGTGATGGTCAAAATCCCAAAGCGGTACTTATTTTCAGGGGTCCATGACCCTCGCCTGTTGCAAAAATATATTGAACCTTTGTCCATTGAAAGACGTATTGGGAAAGTTGCATACCGGGTGGATACCTCAGTCTGGTGAAAAATCCATCCCGTCTTCCATGTCAGTCTATTGAAACCGTTTCGGGAAGACACAGAGGATCCTTCACGGAGCCAACTCACAATACCAGGTATTCGAGGCCCTGGCTCAAGCGGAAAAAGGCGGGCTGAAGCTATTCTTGATGACCGGGTAATTCATGCCTCCAGGAAGGATCACCAAGAGTTCTTGGTAAAATGGCAAGGGTGTGATGCAGAGGAGAACACTTGGGAGAGGGGAACAAACCTCAAAGCCTACAAGAGCCTGATTGAAGATTATTTGGTAAGTAGGGTGCCGAGGACGTCGCCAACTCAGGTGGGGGAGAATGTCATGGGCGGCTTTCTAGTTGTGCCCCATGACCCCTTGGACGCGTCCCGTGGCGTCCTAGCAAGCCTCCCAACGCCTAGCGCCACGGACGGCCCCGTGGTCTTGGCCGTGCCAAGTGATAAGTGCGCATGTGCCTCTGTCGCCCCACCGATTTCCCTCGCTGGCGCCCAGCCACAAGCAGCCGACAACGGACCTGTTTCTACCCCTGTAGAAAACTAAGTCCTTTTTCCCTGTATTACTAAAGTAGTTTTATTCCATTTACTTTCATTATGTTTCTCTAGCATAGTTTTGTCTATTCCTGTAATGTTGGTTTATTTTTTTTAAACATTATTAGGGGGGATCAAGCAATCAAAAATTTTCTAGCAGGCAATTCTCTGTACTGGTGTCTCTCCCCCTCGACACCGCGTTGCCTTCTTTGTAACAACTTTCATTAATGCAATCAAGCTTTTATTCAATTCTCATTACTGTTCTCTCAATTGTTGGCATTGGTTTTCCCCACGGCACTGAGAATCTCGTCTAGCGTGTGGAGGGGACCTCACTTGGCGGACAGCAACCACCCCGACATTGGTTGCTTAGCCTTACGTCGCCCTTCCAAAGAATCTCAGGAAGGCGCCGCGTAACAAATATCATGTTTTGGTGACGGTACTCACTTAGTTACACTTGATCAAGTCAGTATTTTAAAAGGTTTTTTTAGGACTCGTCTCGAGACGGGGTATTATCAAAACGCCTTGAGGCTCATGTGTGATACTTAATTCTATGAGGCTTACATTCTCAAGCATCCTAATGTGACTCGCACAACAGTTCATATGCAAATCATTTATTGAATTCACTAATTAGCATTGTTGACTCTCAAATTTGTTTTACAAATAAATAATTATAGTTCTTTTTATCTATAGGAATATAAAAATTGTGAATTAGTCAAATAATGAACCATAGTATTGCTATTTACTAGTTGAGAACATCGCGATGGTGAATATCATTTGAATATTTCTTCTGAATAGGTAAGCAAAATTTATACCTTTACTTGATAGATCTTCATGTCTGAGTTCTATGTCTCTCACAATTATCATAAACTTATTACTTTAATATTTAAAAGTAATTTTATATTTATTCATGACAGAGTAATATTTTAAAGTATTGTGTTGATAAAATTTATTGAGCATTTACTTTTAAGTAGGTAAAATATGTGGTTTGATAATATTTTTTAAGAAATTATAACTTCTAATGATTTGAAAGTTGAGACGTTTGTAGTTAATTTGTATTTGCAGTAACTTTGACAATACTGCATTATGTATACTTGTAAAATATGCTAGATATTTTATTTTATATGAGTTTCTTTAATTTTTTTTAGTTTTTTTAAACTTTTAATGTACTTTTTATATTTTTTTGTACTATAATATTATATTATTAATTTATAAATTTATAAATTAAAGATTGGTGAAGCTTACGCCCTATATTTCGAGGCTTTTACCTCGTCCTATATTATGTAAAACGCTCCGCCTCGTTAAAACACTGGTTCAAGTATATCAATTTGACAATTGAATTGCACCATATTTATTTGAATATTTTAATCTAGGTGATGATTATCTTCCTTTAGCTTCTCTCTCCATCTTTAGCTTTATTATTTGTTTTTTCAATCCTTATCTGGCTGTCTCCACATAACCAGCCTACTTGTCGCTTTCTACAAGTCACGAAAATGTACCTTACAATTTGCATTACATGTCATATCCGTGTTCTTGAAACCTCAAAGTAAAAGACTGAGGAAATCTACCTTTACCATTTACAATGTTAAAATCAATAATAACAATAAAAATATACTCATTATAATTCGATATGGTGGTGTCCGGGAAAGGTAACGTGCAGATCTTATCCTTACTTTGTGAACATAAAGAGGTTGTTTGCAATAGATCCTCAGCTCAAAAAAACATAAGCACCATATTAATGAAAAGAAAAATAAGAACGAGCAACACCAAGAAGCCATGTAAAAGTAACATAAATAACAAAAAGATAGTAAGATGACCAAAATGCAAGAAACAATAAGTAGTCATAGAAATCTAATACCAACAGAATACGAGAGTGCGTACTAATACTACCGATATGAACAATCTAGAATACTTAACCTATAATCCTAATTCTCAACATCCACACCTTCCTATTAAGGGTCATGTCCTCGGTCAGCTGCAGCTGCGCCATGTCTTGCATAATCACCTCTCCCCAATTATTCTTTTGCCTACCCCTACCTCTCCTTAGGCCCTCCAATGTCAACCCCTCACCTCCTTACCGAGGCATCTGTACTTCTCCTCCTCACATGTCCAAACCATTTAAGTCTGGCTTCCCGCATCTTGTCTCAACAGAGGCCACATTCACCCTGTCCCGAATAACTTCATTCATAATCCTATCCAACTTGGTGTGCTTGCACATCCATCTCAACAATCTCATCTCTGTTGCCTTCATCTTCTAGACATAAGAGTTCTTGACTGCCCAACACAGCCCCATACAACATAGTCGGTCTGACCATCGTGCTCTATAGAACATACTTTGGTGGCACCTTCTTGTCACACAAAGTACTAGAAGTAAGTCTCCATTCCATCCATCCCACTCCAATACAATATGTGAGTTCTTAATCAATCACATCATCCCTCCTGTATAATAGACCCAAGATACTTAAAACTTCCTCTCGTAGGGATGACTTGTAAATCCAGCCTCACCTTTCCTTCCACTCCTTGAGTCACACCATTGAACTTACACTCCAAGTATCATGTCTTTGTCCTGCTCAACTTGAAACCTTTAGACTTCAGGGTCTGCCTTCATACCTCTAACCTCGCGTTAACACTGTCTCGCGTCTCGTCAATCAAAATAATTCCATCTGCAAATAACATGCACCATAACACCTTCTCTTGGATGTGGCGCGTCAGTATATCCATCGCCAGCGCAAAGGTCTGAGTGCCAACCCCTGTTGCAACCCCATCATGATCGGAAAATGGTCTGAGTCCCCTCACCCGAGTCCTGAGTCTCCCTAATGCAACCCCATTTATAATGTTGAAATTAAGAAAATATTTATGTAGATCTTTTATGCATAAAAGATAGATCTCTTATGTGTAAAAGTAAATCTTCCATATATCAACAAAAAAAAAAAAAAAGAAGTCATAAAACTAAAAATAAATTTATAATGACCCATAAAATCATTTGACATGGTTCGTAGCTTAACATGACTTAATGTTTTCAGGTCAAATTTTATATATAGAGTTGAATATATATTAAAAAGATATAGATAAAATTAGATGTACATTTCAAAACTCAATCTTCACTTAAGAAAGTATCTAAATTCTGGATTTGTTATTGTCCCTCCCCCTTCCTATATTATTATTATTATTATTATTATTAGAAGGATAATGTAGAGTAGTCCAACAACTTGATTGACTTTCTTGTTAAGTGTCCTGATAGTAACAGGATAACATTGTATTTGCTAAATGAATCACAGAACCGGGTATCAAACAAATCATCTACGTTTTTCAAAATTTTAGATGCTTTTCTATAATGGTTTTGAATCTTTTGATACTTAGGTTTGTGCAATTCACTTTTCTTGAAGTCCTTTGAAAAATTAAGTATAAACTTGTATTCTGATTTTCATGTACGTGCTTCATTATATGACCGTAAAATAAAGAACGAAGTATGTCATTTCAATGCATCATGGGTTTTTCATTTTCTACAAGAACCAAATATTATGTCACCTTTCTTAATGTTTGTATAAAAGTAATCATGTTAGCCATTATTTTCTTCAATTCCTCCAACTTCCGCCCGGAACAGATGTAGGAGCACAATGGGTTCATCGAATTCCAGAAAATTATACTGTATATATAAAAATTATATATATAATAGATATTAAATCTCCTAATTACAACCGAAAAGCTTTTTGCGTGTTTATTTCTTTATAGTTTTAATCTCCTTAATAAATTAAAATGTTGATCCCATCAGTGACTGAAAATTAAAAAAGAAAGAAAGAAAGGTGAAATGATGTTTTCAAACAACAGTGGGAAATTGGAGCTCAAAAGTAAAAGATATGTAGAGAGCTCCAAACAAATGAAAACCCCACATCATGACATATCAAGACTTCCTCTACCCCAGTTTCAGGAATCTAACATTATCAAGTTCCTGCCATTTAATTATTTTTTATTTTTATTTTTTATCTATGATGGAGAGGTTAGACTTTACTCCATTTGGGAAAAAAGCATGAGGCATGATCAATATATTTGGATTTTGACATTTTCCCTATTTGATTCTGATTATGGCAAAATATAATTATATTAATTTGTACACCTCATGTTCTTAAACCTTTGCATAATTCTAACAAGTTGCCATTTGATTCTCTTAGGATTGCAGTTAAAGGATAAAAAAAAGGTGGCTGTTTTGCAAAAAATATAATGCCTTTTACTAATTTCCCCTTTGCAAGTTCTCTTCCATGATTTCATGTGAAGAATTTTTAATTCTTTGGTTTTTGCTTTGTAATCTTCCTTTCTTGCAATTCCACTGAATTATGTTCTTAATTTTTGAACTTCTCTGATAGTTCATATTGAGCTAATTGGAGCATAAATATCACTTGACATTTATTTAATTACAAAAATAAGGTAATAAATTACCTTACTTGATTTTGATCCAACTGATTTCTATTGGTTGTTCCTGTAAGAATTTAGCAAACTTCACATTGACCATTTAGACTTTTAGGTTGGGAATATAATGCATCATTCATTTTACCGATCCCAAGGCTAACGGTGAAAATAAGATAATTATTGTCAGAGCTTCAAAAGATTAAAAATAATAACTAAATAACCTTGAGTTAGTACTGGTTTAATTTATAACAATTCTTTTCCCAACAACGAAATTTATATCAAACAAAGAAACAAGTGAGGAATCTATGATGCTTTTCTTTAATGGGTTGTGAATCTATTGCTAGCTCCCTTCGGTCTATTTTATTTGATTTTTTAGTTTTTTTTAATTCATAATATTTAAAAAAAATTTAATATCAAGAAAAGAATTAACTTTTTTTTTAGTCAAAGTTACCTTCGGAGTAAAAAATTGGGAGTATCTATTATATTTTTAATGAATAAATTAAGGAAATGGTAAAAATTAATATAGTTAATTTTATTGTTAATTAGTGTTTACACGATGAATTCCTTAATATTATAAAAACAACCAGGAGATTAGGTATGGAGCATGGACATCGATTTTTTGTTTTCTTTTGTATGTTTGCGATGAATGCATGACTAACTAACTAAAATGTGAAAATGAACTATACCATTTCTATGCATTATGAGTGTTCATTTTTCACAAAGAACCAAACTTTATGTCATCTTTCATTGTGTTTGTAGACAAGAAATCATGTCAGCCATCATTTTCTTCAGTTCATCCCCACATCCACCACCATTGAAAATAAAAGAGAACAAATAACAAAGTAGAAGAGCAAGATATCATGAATAGGGGTGTACACTGAATCGAAAAATCGCACCAAATCGAAAAGTCAAAGCAAATCGATTTAAAAAACTCGACGTGGTTTGGTATTGAGTAAAATATCCGAACCAACCCGACATATAAATTTATAGTTTTTATATATACTTTTAAGATTTTATATAGAATTTTCTTTAAAAAAATATCTAGAAATATTTGGGATTCTCTTGCGGGATATAAATTTTAATAGAATATGAAGTGCTCCATATTTATTGACCTCAAAAAATGAGTTGTATGATCGCTTTCTTATCAAGTGTTACTGAAATGCGTCTATCTCTTTGTTCTTTCATATTCATATCATATGTTAAGATCTATTAAATTCTTATATCTTTTTCGAATGTGAAGTGGTTATTAATATTTAGGTATCATATTGATTTTTATGTTTAATTACTAAATTCGGTTAACCTGAATGTGTATATCAATAAAAAAATTTGGCGGACGACTAAAAAAATAACAATTATGTGTTACTAATAGAATTATTTGATAAGAATATTTTAATTGATAATATGTTTGTCAATTTATTATATTTTTAGTAAATATATATTTAATTATCAAATATTTAACAAAGTAAGATTGAAATAATATGTAAGTAGCAAAAAACTCAAAACTCCGACAAAATCGAACCAATCCAAACCGATATAATTGATTTGATTTGATTTGATTTGGTTTTAATAAAACCCGAATCAACCCCGTCCAGTACACCCCTAATCATGAAATATCAAAGGTAACTTTTGAATCTCATGCCATCATTTTCAAACAACAGTAGCAAAATAGAGAATACTTAACTAATAAAAACCCCACTATCATGACATATCAAGAATACTTCCTACCCCAGTTTTAGGAATCTAACATTATTAAATCTTACCCTTTTCTTTTTTTTTTGTTCCAATTTTTATGATAGATACTTCGTACCATTTACTCCATTTTGTAAAGACAACATGAGCTATAAATACTATCTTTGCCTTTTTGACATTTTCCCCTATTTGATTCTAACTTTGGTTAATCATAATTATTGAAGTTATATAATATCACGTGAAGAATTTCTTAATTTGGGTTTTGATCTTTACTATCTTCCTTTCCCCGAGTAAAGTTTAATCATTTCTAAAAATCATTGATAAAATTACTTATTTACTAGATAGACGGTAAAAGCAAGGGTTGCGCGATCATGAGAATATCCTCTTCTAAAAATAGAAGATAATATTAAGTACAATAAACATAATATAAATTCAACTCATTCTCGAATTCCACAGAAAAATGTACTCATTCTTCTTTGGGAAATCAATTAAGAATATTTTGTTCTACAATTTCTAGCCTATTATTATTCACCCAAGTTATTAGTGGAGATACTACATAATTTGAGCATTGACGAAGATGATTGTATCATCACGTCATGAACGACATAAAATTTGACAAGAATCAATGTCAATATGTTTAGGAAGAAATGTCAACATGATGTATATGACCCTATTTGTGATTAAAAACAAAAATAAATTAAAGGGCTCTTGGAATAACTGGATGTAATAGATACGACGTTACAAGAATTCAAAGATTGAGATTTAATCAATCATAGACCTGTCTAGAAGTACTTTTTCTTTTACTTCTAAATCCTTGGTCAAAAAACTTAACTTTTTAAAATAAAAAAAAAAAAGTACTTTTCAATAAAAAAGAAAAACTTGGCCAACCAAGCAATTAATCAACAAAACGTATCTAGAAGGCTATTTAACAGCTATTCTCTTTCTTTAACTTGAGCTCTTAGGGTGTGCTTCTTGCCTTCTTTTAGATTTTTCACGTCTAATCACAAATTGTCCTTTCATTTCATTCAATTGTCCACACAGGCCCCTCTATCCTGTATCAATCATTTTGAACTATTCATCCTTCATTTCCCTATTCTATCATCAAAGCTTTCTTATTGACGAAATGAAGTTTCACATTACCTTTTTTTCATTGGTTCAGCTCTCAATGTCAGACTCTACAGTCTAAATCTCTTCTTGTTTCTATTATTTTTCACATTATTCAAACTTTTTCAATTCTAAGACAAGTAACAGTGACTAAGAAATTGAAAAAAATCAATGGGAGTACAGGAATTTTATGGACGTTGTTAGCAAGTATAAAGAAATGTTTGACATTATAGTTGAATTGTGAGAGATATTTACATCAAACGATTTCAACTTAAAAATATATCGGAATGAAGTGGTGATCCAACATTAGTCTGTTCTGTTCATTTTCGAGGTCAATTTTTACATTAATGTGTGTGGACGTTGGACTCCGAATGTTATGACTTTTTTTTTTTTTTTTGGCTCCATCTAATTTCTTTGTTTTTTGTTATGCACTAGCTTGAGTAAAAGTATTTGGCAACATAAATGCAATAAACCCAATTATTGTAAGTTATTATCTATTGTTCAGATTATGATCTGCTTGATATGAAAATCTGTTTTACTATTGTTGTAGGCAAGTATGATATTGCAATTTTTTATTATTAAATTCTCAACATATACTCCTTTTTTGTTGTTGTTGGGTCCTAGACCGATCACTTTTATCATAGTTTAGGGATGCATAAAATAAAAACTTGAGAATTAAGTGGCAGATGTACGCAAACAAAATTCGTACTATCCTAAAATGCAAAAAAAAAATTAGATTTTAAAACTATCCTCATACCATCAAGCGGCAAAATAATCAAATAATATGAAATTTACAAACAAGATGTTCGACCAGTAGCCGCAAAAAAGCCTTATGTAACAACAAAAAACTTGGATAAAAGCTTTCAACTGAGATTATGGACAGAAGTTTGTGCAATTACACCACTTATCGTTGACATAGAAAACTCCCTCACCCACCAGCTAGCAACATAAAACAACACTGACATTCTGCAATAATCACAATCACACTTGCAACATAGTTGAAAGACAACGTACAGAAATAATAAAACCGTGATGGGTGATTGGGAAGTCTTTATCAGCTGCTGCCACCACCAAAGAGATATCCCAGAGAAGATCCACCACCAGGAGCTGCATGAATTTTCGTAGATGGTCGGTCCTATAACAAGTCAATAACCTCAGTTAAAACCAGACAATATTTGCCTAACAAATGACACAAGATTATATGACTATAAAAACCGGAAAAAGGTCGTCTAAACTGCAAAGTAAAAAGAATTACTCCATCATAATTCAATCGTGACAATCAATAAGGTTTTCTAACCAAAGAACTCATTTAACTTTCTTGACTGAAAGGAGTAACAGAGGCCTACCCCTTAAATCATCAACAGCTCCTTACAAATCAGTCATGAATATCAATCGCTAAAATTTCAAGCTCACAGACCATTCTCACTACTTAACACGATCGAACGGCTATTAGAGAAGTACTACCTCACAAAGATATAATTAGTACAAAGAGGAAACTTTTTAAGATGTCTTAAGTTCACCTAAGCTTAGTTGTTATTGGTAATTGTCTTGGTATTACCAGATACCTTATATTTACTGTAAGAGAATGCATGTTACCAGTGTTCCTCTGAGTCCTCCTCTATTCCCCTTTGCTTCACAATGAAAAAACCTCCCCAGCAAAGCATGACAACAAAATTTTCAAGAATTTCAGAGGACATTATAAGAATTGTGCATAAGTATGTACCGTGATAAAGTTGCCTGTGTTTTGACCATCTGCTCTGATACTCTGAATACCTGCGGGGATTTGCTTAGTAGCATCAGCAGGAGGAGGAGCAGAAACAGGCTTTGGAGATGGCTCTTTATTTATTGGCTGAGCTTCACTTTGAACAGCCTGACGATTTGTTGGGGTTGATTTTGGAGCCTCATCACTCCCAAACAAGTATCCTAATGAGCTCTGACCTCCTCCACTGCTGACTCCACGACCCATATCTTTGCTTCTTACTTGTTAGATCCAACAATACCCTGATTCAAGCCAGATGATAGAAATGAACCATGAACATCAAGGATAACATAAAGATCCTCAAAAGAACACACCGAAAATTAAAAGCAGCATAACACAAGGAGAACTAGTACAAGGACAGCAGACAGTCAAAGCACAGAAATAAAGTACGCCAGCAAATATGATACTGTTGTATAGCACTGATTAATTACAATAACAAAAAAGCATGAAAGAAACTCTAAGATTTAACTGCAAATATATAAAACTCAACCATCATGCAGGTTACAGGCTTTGAAAGTCCGCATGCACCAATATATCATCTAGAACCACTTCGAAGAAAGATGCTTATGCTACGAACACTAATCAGAAAAGGCATGAATCATTTTGACAACAGCAACACTATGCCTCAAAAGCATAGTGTCTGGAGGGTGGAATTTCAGAGCTATATCAATATGGAGATAGGAATAATGGTCAAGATGTATTATAATTGAAGTGTGATGTTTTAACTGGTAGTAAGAAGTTCAGGTGCATTTTCTATATCAATATCGAAATGGGGATAATGGTCAGGGTGTATTATGATTAAAGTGTGATTGTTTTAGTTGGTAACAGGATGTTCAGGCCCATTTTCTCGACATTAAGAGTACCTTATGAACCAGAAAACAGCTACAAGAAGAAGAAAAATGACAAATTGAGCTTCCATTTTGATCCATTAAGTTACACACTTACACTCTCAACTTTGGTAATGGAAAATTTGGCTTCTTTTAGTAAAGAGTACCCTTAACTCCGCCTCCTACTACCCATCACAAGCACTTAATGTTTTTCAAGAATTTGGGTTTCTAGTTAACTAGCTTACTGGTTTAATCAATTTTTTCCTTCTCTAGTTCCACCCTATCTCTTAGCTTCCAAGTGTTCAGAGGAGGCATGAAGCATTATGAGGCTCTCAGTCGTTATAATGTTGATGATTTTAAAAGGCTCTCAGTCAGAACGATGAGTAATACTCACATCAGTTATAAATCATATTTTCCTCCTTTGTATTCAATCAAGGTCAACATTGACCTATATTGACTAGAACGGAGAGAAGAGGTATTATCACACCATACCATTACCCTTTTCCTACGTGGTTCAGCATTTGTTAAGCTCCTTCTAGACTCCACATTTTCTCCAAAACAACCACTAAACTTCTTGCCAACTTTCCATTAAAATTGAAAGAGAGACCCTAATACAGATCAAACTACTTGAACTTCTCCAAAAAAAAATTTGTGTGATGGTGGTGTCCGGGCCAGATGCTCACCAAGACTTAGACAAATGAAAGAAATCACCTAGTGTCTTTTTTTTTTTTACCTCTACGGTGAGATTTGAACCTGAGACCCTATAATTCTCTTTCCACGGACTTGACTTGTCCAAATTCCAATCTTTGACACCCATTATTCATCAAACACCTTCCTTAAGATCCGACATGTTAAAAAACGCCAACAACTGGAGGAAAACCCACTTTCCTTTCACTATAGGATCCTCATCACTCAACAATCAGAAATCGGATAACTATAAAATTCATCTAGTGCGCCTCAATCCTAAATTAGTTAGAATCAGCTATATGAATCCTTTGTATCCGTTCCTCTATTGTTTTCAAATATACCAGAATTCCTTAATTGCTCACTGAAGTGAATCAAACTCTTATAATTATATCAAAACAACTTTTTACCACAAAAGAAAGGAATAAAATCAAAATCCAAAACCAAATTAGCAAACAAAAAGAACAGAAATCAACAGCTTAGCTTAGTGACTTTCCTCAAACCTACATAAAAGCAGAGTACATATACACATACACTTGAATTTCAATATATGTAAACGGGAAATAGAGATCTAGGGTTTAAGAAATTGGGGGTTACCTTTTTTGCTCCAATAGATTGAATGAGCACAATGGAAGTAAATAAAAGGGGTGTGAAATTATAGTCACACATTATATATGCTGGTTCACCGACAAGTAACTGTAATTGGGTGATATAATGTGATATTGCAGCAAATGGGAGTTGAAATAAAAGGTTCGTGTGGGACGTGGGCATTCGGGCCGTCAGGATTGAATATAAAATTGCGGTTTAGATTTTTAGTTTTCGGATCGATGAAATTACAATCCAAATTCAATCCAAATAATTTCGGATTGGATCACATTATTTAAGTTCGGTTTCGGATTATTCGGATTGAATTTTTCGGATTTTCGGTTCTGACTTCTAAGCCTATAAGTTGAGCTTATAGAAAACACTCGACATAAAAACAATCATTTAAATGAAGTAGAAAGATGATAATTAAAAGATGCTTTGGTTTTTTATATCTTCTCGACTCTATATAATGATGCCTCTTCAAGAAAAAAAGGTCTTGAACATGCAATACATCACACTGATTCAAATTATACTATTATAAATTAAAAGATTAACTGGGAAAGGTGACCTCAAAATTCAATTTTAGTCAGTCTCGGCCTTGACTCTTCAGTGTTTACAAACGCACGTATGGCGTGGCTGTGTGGGTGAGACGTGACAGAAAAGAAAATCATATATTATATATGATTTAGTAGAGAATCTCATATTTGACTTAATAATTTGTATTGAATATACGGGTTAATGTTTAATGGGCATGATACTTTAGGAGATTTAGACTTATTAGTATTAGGTATGTATATGAATAATGGCGTAATGGGCTAATGTCTAACTGGTATGGCTAAATATAAGATACAAAATTTTGGATTTTCCGATATCCGAAATTTCGAAGTCCCAAATCCAAAATCCAAAATTTTTAAAAATAAAATCCGAACTAATCCATAATCCAAAAATCCAAACCAAAAATTTAAAAATTTCGGATTTTGGTTCGGATTTCGGATTTGCCCAAACTATACCCACTCATATGTAGGACAGCTTCTTTTTTGGGAAAAAAAGGAATAACAGAGGGAAAAAATAAGAAAGGAAAATAAATCATATATTCTTATTCTTTTTTTATGGATACTAGGAAAATCATATATTCTTATTCTTAAATCAAAGATAAAGAGTTGCAGTCACGTAAGTTAGTGGGAAAGCATCACCCTTTTGTTTATTTTTTTATGTTAAAATATATTTTTCTTCTTAAAAAGATGCTCTAATTAGAGTAAGGAAATAGATGAGATGGGACGGATGTGAATATTTTAAGGATTTAAAGATTTTATGTTGAGTTTTTACTCTTCTGGTTGTAATTGCTATGGTCTCAACGCCCTTACGAGGTAGTGATGAGTTTCACGCGCTCTAAGCCCGGCCCGCGTGCGGTTAGGAAGATTGGCCGCAATCTGAGCGATACCACCCACCCTACCCTACCACCTATAGGTGGCCGTCCTACAGCCGCCCCAAAAGGAACGATTGTGGAAGCAGATATTCATCTATATGGAACTGACTCATTCCTGGAAAAAAACGATAACCAATCGCGATAAACCTATCATTAATATCCTCTTCCTGCTGCGATAATGATTCAATATAAATAGGCTGTAGAATCTATTAATAGCATTCAAGGTTAAAGATGACTCCTAGAGAGTTACCAAAATACGAAGTTCTCTTCTCCTTTCTTTCTCTTCTTTCTTTTTGATACTTGGTTGGCAGGGTCAGAGCCTTTCTCGCTGGGCGAGCGCATCCGATTCCCTTCCTTCTCAATGTCCGGGCATCCATCCAATGTATTCTTTTCGATCTTGTACCCTATGTAGGCTTGCAAAGCATAGACGTCACAAGCGATCTTTTTTCGCACATCTCCACTCCATCCAAGAGCTTAAACTAAGAGGCTAATAATTCAAGGAACGAACTTGCAGGCCTTATCTTATACCTTACCTCAACTAAAAAAGGATCTCCGATCGGGAAACCATATCCAAGCTCCGTGGCTAGTCTGCGCTCTTTGGACTTTTCAAACTTAGCGAACTGAAATATCTTAGTAGCTAAAGGAAGAGAAATCAACCGAGACCCCGTTAGTAGCGGCGAGCGAGAGCGGATTGGGGGTTTGAGTTTTACTTTTTCAATCACTTACTCTTGTTCATTTTTCATTCACCAAAATCATGACGATTGTAGATCGGCGGTGACATTCAAGCAAATGAGACAAGCATTTTTTTTTTATCTGCTATTGTCTAACGAATTACGGACGGAATGTTCTCAGCTTCTTGACATCAGATCATGCTAGACGTTTACTGATTCTGTTCTTCTGGATGCGCTCTACGTTCATCAAACTCGTAAACTCGTAATTGGCTCTTAAATTATTGTTGATTGATTCAATGAAAATAAAGAAGCCCCTAAACTTGCCCATACCTAAACTTATGATGGAATTTCATTTCATCCAAATTCTCGGCTGGCAATTTCAAAATCGTCGTCTTATAGTATTTACTTACGTTATCATTTGATGATTCTTGATCTATGGAACTAACATATACTTGGCCCAAATGCATGTATTGTTAGAGTGACATGCAAAATATTCCAATTATTGAGGCCATGCAAATTAAACATTCCACAAGTTTTTAGACACCACCGTAGGGTTAGATTCCCGAAATTGAGTGTCATGTGGCATGTACTATGGTGATGATTTCCTGGAGCCCTTGACTAGCGTACATCGAAGAACGTTGGACGGAAGCTCGACGAAGGCGTGCGATATAGTACAAAAAGTATGTCAAGATTATAAAGTTACTAACCATATACGAATAAGAGAAAAGCAACGGAATACTAAGTCATACCAGGTGTGGATATGGATTATGTTATAAGGTGGCTCATCCGAGCATTCATTCGCAAATCCGGTAAGGAAATTGACACAACTCAACCTCGAATGCTAATTATATCACATTTCAAGAGTTCAATTGTCTGCGGATTCAAGTGAGTTGTGAGTTGAGGTTTGAAGTCTTGAGACAATTAAGTTCAGATAAACTATATATGATTCATTTAAATTTTATTTAATCCAATAGATACAAACAAGTAAAGTGAGATAAGCAAATTTGATTTTATTTTATTTTATTTATTTTAGTAGAGTTTCAATGGAAAAGGGAAAACCACCAATAGTGGACTTTCCTCTTTGATTTGACTCTTCTTTGATTTTTCAAGGGGTGAATTTCATCCGATTCATTTTGGTAGTTTCGATATTTCTAGTATTTTGATGTTTATAGGATGTTTTCGGGGCACTTGATTTTGTAATCCATTACAATTCTTTTATTTTATGTCAAATCTCCCTAAAGTTCTTTACTGTTACACATAAGGAATATGAAAATACATCACAAGATATCTTTGTAAGGTCAATTCGATTCAAATTGTAAAGGTTTATATGAACCTTCCTTGAGGTTTTCTGCTAATTAGTTGTTGGATGTAATTCTCTCACAGTTGCTGGAGTTCTTCAATGATCTAGATCTATATATCACAACATTATTCTCTTCGATGTTACTCTATTGAAGAGTCATTGTTGTTAAGTTACTGTTCTAAACCTATTCAATTCTACTTATTATTATCTGCAGTGATCTAGTTACATATGTAGGCCACATGTCACATTGATCATTATTTGAATCTAAACTTTACGTTGATGGATTATAACCTGAAAAAAGACTGCGATTTAACTGAAATTATGAATAAAGTGTTTGGTTTGATATTATCATGGATGTTATTACCAATAGAAGTTTTAACACACAAGAAATGAAGTAGGAATCACATAGTATCTAGATTCAGAAAGTTTCTTGGTTTTCTTAATTTTTACATTTTTATGGGAGTGGAAGGATTGTTGGACAGCACAAGCCCAATAAACCACTTGCCCAATTATAGCTGAAGCAGCCTCTTTGTACATGATATACTCTTATATGTAATAGTCACATTTTGTAGTAATTCGCCACATTTTTACACTTACTTGATAGCCACTTTTATTTGTATATAAATAAATAGATGGTTATAGAATAAAGTAAGAGAGACAATTCATTTTTAATAGATCAAATATTTCTCTCTTTCTTTGTCTCACATTTCTCTTTCTTTATTCATGGAGTTTGTACAATAATTGAGCTCCTCTCCACTTAACATGATATTAGAGCCCGAGAATCAGCATAAGCTCGTTCGTCTGAGTCGAGCGATGCTACCCTCGACCGTAGTTTTACAAGTTTCGGCTTCAAGTACAAACCCCAATATTCCAAATTTTGGGTTTTTTTTACATCTCACTGTGTTTTATGGATATTATGCTCGATTACTTCAAAGATAAAGCTTTTCTGATGGTGTCGATGGAGTTTTGACTGAATCTAAAGTTTCGATAGTTTTCCACCATTTTAGAGGAAGAGCGATATCATCTACTCTCAATCTTATTCGTTACTGTCTATGTGTGATTTTGCTATGAAGCTTTCTTAAAAATACTGTTTGATTTTAGAAATACTAGCTGTTATCATGACCATTGATGCTGAAACTAAGTCTTCCCCATTTCCTCTAAGGGTTTTGCTACTTTTAGTCTAGATCTTTCTCATCTTTTCTATGTCCATCCGTCGGATAGTCCTGGTACTCATTTAGTAACACCTCCTTTTGATGGTATTGTTTTTTTCGCATGGCGGAAAAGCATGCTTGTTTCCTGTCTACCAAAAATAAACTGAGTTTGATTAATGATCGGCATGATAAGCTTTCAGTAGATTCTCCGTATTATCCTTTTGGGAAAGGTACAATGACATCGTGATCGCTTGGATCACCAATTCTTTCTTTAGGGAGATTGCTACCCGTGTCTTGGGTTACGACACTACTAGGGAAATCTGATTAGATATAAATGAATGATTTGGATAATCTAATGGGTCCAAATTCATTCAGATTCAGAGGGAAATTGGAACTATCTCTCAAGGGACTTTACTAGGTTGCGAAGTCTTTGGGATGAAATGAGTACTGCATATGTAGGATCTGTTTGTTCATGTGGAGCCTTATCGAAGTTCATTGAAGAACTCAAGTTTTTTCGGTTCCTAGTTGGGCTTAATGAATCTTACTGTACCGTTAAGAGTAACATTCTTATGATGACTCCACTCCCATTTGTTAGTAGATTTTATTCTATGCTACAATATGATGAGAAACAGAGGGAATCTTCTCACACACCAGACTTCTCCAATGAGTTAGTTTCTTTCTCTACCTCTTCTACACCTACTAGTAATCAGAAATTTTTAATCAAAAGGGTAGGTTCATTTTGAGTCAAGAAAGCCTGGGCAAGGTGTGAAAATACCATGCAAGTATTGTAAAAAGCCAGAGCACACTATTGAGAAGTGCTACAAGTTGCATGGGTTTCCTTCAGATTTCAAATTCACACGGTCTAAAAGATCTGCCTCATGTGCTCATGCCGACACTTCATCCATTGAGTCTTCAGTTCAAGTGCCTCTTTCCCAACCTGGGGCTTCATCAACCCATGGTTTAAGCCAGGAACAATATCAATATCTTGTGTCCCTTTTACAACAAGCAAATATTTCTCCTAGTTCCAATAACAATGGTTCTTCTGGAAAGACTTTTGGCAATGCTCATTTTGCAAGTTTGTTGAAAAAGTTATGTGGTTAATTCTGTTGATTTTCACTTTTTGTGCATCTTTTCAGTTAAGTTATGATACTAGAATTTTAGATTCTGGGACTACTAACCACATGACACCTCACAAACAGTTTTTTCACAATCCAAAACTATTACCTAAGCCATTCTTAATCATTCTCCCTAATGGATATAAAGTCAAAGTTGTCTCAACTAGCTCTTTACACCTTAGGGCCGACATAACCTTCCACAATGTCCTCCTTGTGCCTTTTTTTTAATTTAACTTGATCTCGGTATATCAGCTTCTTCTTCAACTTAATTTTCTTGCAATACTCACCATATTTAATTCCTATTTACATGGCTCTTTTTTGAAGACTGGAAATTGGTAAAGCTACTAATGTTCTCCACCTTGATGTTGCTGCTCCACCATCTATGTTAGTTTCATCTGCTTCTTACAATACTTTTGATTTATTGCATCTTCTTGCCCTGTTTTTTACTAATCAGTCTTGTAATGTTTCTACTTCTGCACCTAATAATGTAACTCCTCTTCCCCTTACTCCTCATTATAATTCATCTTCTAGTATCAATAAAATTGATATGTCTTCTATTCCATTTGTTTCTAGCGAGGTTTCTTCTAAACAATCTTTTATTTGCTATATTTTCCCTATGGCTAGGCAACAAAGATTATCATTTCCTGATAATTCCATCAATACATCTGCTCCTTTTCAATCAGAACACATTAACACTTGGGACCCCTACCACACTAATACCTATGATGGTTTTAGACATTTCTTGACTTTCGTAGATAATTTTACAAGATTCACCTGGACTCATCTACTCTCCTGCAAGGGTAATGCTTTACCTGTCATTAAAGATTTTACTTCCTTGGTAATAACACAATTTTACATCTCAGTTCAAAGTTTCAGGTCTGATAGTGCTTTTGAGCTTGGCACTAGTTTTGAGGCCAAACCCTTTTTTCTTCCTAAGGAATTTTACACCAGACCACCATTCCACACATCCCATAGCAAAATAAGGTTATAAAGAGAAAACATAAGCACTTACTGGAAACATCTCGAGCCTTGTTGTTTCATTCTAATTTACCCTCTAAATATTTGGGTGATTGTGTCTTAACTACTACCTATCTTATCAGCATATTCCCTTCTAGTGTGTTGAATAATATCTCCCTTTATGAAAAAACTTCATGGTCATCCTCCTTCCTATGATCATCTTAAGTCCTTTGGTTGCTTAGTTTTTGCCACCTCACCAAAGTTTGGGAGGGATAAATTTCAATCTAGGGCTATTTCTTGCATCTTTCTTGGTTCCTTGTGGAAAGAAATGATGCAATATCTTGAGTTTATCTAATCATTCCATTTTTTACTCTAGGGATGTTGTCTTTCATGAGTTTTTCTTTCCTTATGCTTCCCCTTCTTCTCTTATTTTCACATATCCATCTCCTAATTTTGTTTACACTCATTCTCCTCCTACTTTCCTGCACCCTGATTCCTCTTCACCCACATCTTTTGCCCCAGTAGTCTCCACTTCCTCATCTTTTCCACTTTCTGCCCCTGTATACAGTAATCTTCTTGATTTTCCCTCTTTTGTTGCACCTTGTTCTCCACAACCTCTTAAGAAGTCCCTTAGGTTGAGTAATCCGTCTCCCTATCTTTCTGATTATGTCTGCTCCAATGTTCAGTCTTCTTCCCCTCCTAATTCTAAGATATCCGCTGCTGAACTACACTTGCATGAGCCTCACCTTTACCAACAGGCTTCTTCCCATCCTGTGTGGCAAGAGGCAATGCTAAAATAATTTGAAGCTCTTGAGGCTAATCACACTTGAGACATTACCTCTAGTAGACATGTAATTTTTGACCCTCCCCGAGATTCTACACATTTTAGCGATTAATATTTAGTTTATGCCTAATATCGTTATTTTAACTAGTTTTAACTCTTTTACTTTATTTTATCACAAAAATTAAAAATTACAAAAAATAGTTCCATATTTCTCTATTTAATTCACGTATTAGGTATTTTTAGAAGGATATATTACTTTGAACCTATTTTATTTTAGTATAATCTTTGAAAATATCAAAAATAGTTTCAACTTTAATTTGTAGTTTTATTTTAAATATAATAATTTATTAAAATCAATTAAGAGTTATTTTATAGTTTCTTATAATTATTTTAGAAGTAAATTAAATTTTTAGTTTCTTACTTAGTCCTAATTTTGTAGAATTTTAGAGCCCAATAGCTACCAAATGCCCAATTTCAAACCAACCCAATAAGACCTAGCCCATGACCTAGACTATTCTTTTTCTTCTTACAACTTTACACCCTAATAAAAGAGACCACAACCTTACACACATAACTTATCTTCAACCTTAGGAAACCCTAGACAAAAAACAACATAACACCCTTACACCCAAAAAAAACGCAGCAAACCCTCGTCCCCTCACCTATCTGCCGCCTCTCTTCAACCATCAACCCACCGCCAGAGATACACACACTAGAGGAACTCTTCTTCCTCTTCTCCAAAATCTTCCGCCGCACCCCACCTGAAATCGGCCACCCACACCCCTAGAACCTCCCATCCTCAACACATTGAAGAGAGAGAGAGAGGAACGAACGGGATTTAGAAAAATAGAGTGAGGGATGGACGGGAAGGCACGAACTGAGAGCAAAAATAGAGACGGCGGCACCATTACTGGTTTAGCCGGAATCCCTTAACCAACAGTGATTTTCCGGGTAGTCCTTCATGCCGCTTTCAATCTTCTTCACAATCATCTCATCTCCACCACTAAAATACCATGTTTTCGAGTTTTCCGGTGAGGTTCAACCCATCGAGTCTGTTCAATGAAGTTATGGTCATTAGAGGTTCCATTCAATCGGGAGCTTCGGATTGAGGTGTTGTTTGAGATCCTTCGCTTCGACGGTCTAGTCCAACGTTGCAGATTCAAAGGCAAAGTTCGTCATCTAAGGTCATCTTTATTTTATTCTCTCATCTTTAAAACTTTGGATGATTAATTACTATGGTGATTATTTGATGTTAGATGCAATGTTTTGACCTCAATTTTCTTGCCTCTTCATTAATGAGTAGTTCTATTTCGCTCTTGTTACCAATCTCTTTTGATGTTTAAATCTAATTTGAATATGGGTATATAAGATATTAACTTGGAACATTAATTAAAAGTGTCTGTAACAATAGGAGCTGGCTTTAAAAGAAATGTGAAGGAAATTAGCTTTTTTCGCTGTTTTGGATGTTTGAATTGGATCTGGGGGGTTTGGCTTTAAACAGAAATCAAATATATTCAAGAATGATAATTTTCGTTTTGGATTTATTCTATTGTTTGCGCTAGTATCATATTTAGTCCAACCACATTGGGTAGGCAAATCGTAGGTCACATTTCGAGTGCACGCGGGCATTACTCGACCCCTAACTTCAAATAATTAAAATAAACATGTTGTAGATCGTGGGTACGGTTCCCGTGAAATGATTTGCGATGTGTACAAAAATAACAAGTGCGCGACACCGCGACTTGTTTAAATAAACTCCATAATTGTCTAAAATAATTAAAAGCAGCTAAAAGGTAAAAAGGTTAAAAAGGCACAATAGGCTTTAAAACATGTAATTAATCAGATAATTAGGCAAACTATTAATAGTTGAGCGACCGTGCTAAAACCATGGAACCCGGGAATGCCTAACACCTTCTCTCGGGTTAACAGAATTCCTTACCCGGATTTCTGTGTTCGCGGACTGTAAAAGAGAGTCAATTTTTCCTTGATTCGGGATTTAAATCGGTGACTTGGGACACCATAAACTATCCCAAGTGGCGACTCTGAATTTTAAATAAAATAATCCCGTTTCGATTGTCACTTAAATTGGAAAAAACTCCCTTACGCCCCTTTCCGGGGTAGTGAAAAAGTAGGTGTGACAGCTCTGGCGACTCTGCTGGGAACTGAACCCAGAATCTCTGGTTCAGGGTTCAAGAATTCGATCTTAGAATAACTGTTATGATTGGCTTTCATGATTGTCTGATTTTCTGCTTGTTTGAGCCTAATATGCTAAATGTTGCCTTTTACTGCTTTGATATTATCTTAACTGTATATAAACTGCTACGAAATCCCTCTTTTCTATCTTCTGAGGAGTGCACGTTGGCGTGACTTCTTTCTNCTCGAGTTGTCCGCTCGGGTAAGCCAGGTCTAGAACAATACACTCAGGTTTTAAACCTAGAATAACTCAGCCTCATGCCGGATCCCTAGTAGCAACGTTTTTTTGCATCATGTGGATTTGACTTTGAAGACTCAACACAGGGGTTGGGTCTGTCTAGGACAGGTGTACCAAAATAACATACCATCTTGGTGCATCCTACGTGTTACATGTTGCATTTATTCAAGGGTAAAAGCATCATTTGGCGGACCAATGATAGTTGAGGGCAAATGAAAAAAAAACAATGAAAAGAAAAAAGAAAAAAAAAGGAAAAAAAAGAGGGTGAAGTGTGAAAATAAAGCAAGTAGGACCCAGTTATGTTTTTGTTACATTTTTTATTAAGAAAAAGTCAAAAAAAAAACTTATAAAATTCAAAAGATTTTGCACTTTTTTCATCTTTTTTTTGAAAATCAAAAATAAAATAAAAAGGAAAAAGAAAATCCAAAAAGATTTTGCATGTTTCATCATTTTCAAGGAAAAGACAAAAAAATATATTCTCTAAATTAGTTTTTTTTTCTCGCCCCTATCCAATCTGCCCGAACTACGCATACCTGATTCTCGTATTTCTGGGCGTGATACGTAGGCAACCCACATAGGGTCCAGTCTTCCTAGTAAAATCTTTGGTTCTTGGCTTTGCGGGGTCTTAGCCAAATTTTACACTTCTAGCCATCTTTTGGCCAAATAAGCCATTTTGCAAAAATACCCTCAATCATGTCTTGCATACGTCCAGTAGGGAGTGTTATTGTCTCACTTAGTGTTGGTTTAAAATTTTCTCATACAGGTGTGGATTTATTACTTACCGGAGTTTGAGCATGACAGACACCCCAGGATCACTGCATTCAGGAGCTGCTCGAGAGACATTTTACGTTTTTGAGTCAATCGTTCATGTTTTACTTTCTAGTCCTGTATAGTAGTATTCAGTCTTTTAGGTGATGTTAGTTTGTAATAGTCTGGTTAAGTTTGCCTAGTCTTTTGTTATTGTATTTCTTATTTTGTATTTGAAAATGTGTTACAAGTCAAAAATCCAAAAAAAAAAAAAAATTGCGTTTTTATATTTTCGTTATAAGTTTTATTTAGAATACTAATTCTAGAAATGAAAAAAAAAATTCTTTGAGATTGTTTTTCCTTTAGGCAATCAATATCAAAATAAAAATTATTTTTATATTTTCTCTACTATATTAGGACCAAAATTTAAAAAAAAAGAGAATTTTATTTTAGTACCTCTTAAATGTTTTCTTTAAGATATTAATTCCAAAAATCCAAAAAAAAAAAAAATTCTTTTGAGGTTCTTCTTTGGGAAATCAATGAAAATGAAAAACAAAATTCTTCTTTCTTTTTTACTAGAACTTTAGGACATTGTACATAGAAGAAATAACATACCTTATTTGTTGTTTATCTTTAAAATTTCTCCTTTAGGTAATTAAAAAACTGAAATCCAAAAACAATTTTTTTTTGTATTTTTTTTTGTTTTTTATCTTTTTCATTTCTCATTTTGAAGTCTTTCTTCAGGGATATCAAATGAAAATTCTAAATATTTTTCTTTGGTTTATTGTTTGGACTTCATTTCAGAAAAAAAAAAGAATCAAAAAAAATATTTTTTCTCTTCTAGAGTTTTTCCTTAATAGTTTCCCATAGAGTGTTTGTTTCAAAAAGAAAAAAAAAAGCAAAAAAATATATGCTCGTTAAGCTTGAGTTTGGAATAGGTTATAGAACATTAAAGCTAGAAAATTTAAAAAAAAGAAAGAAAAAGATTTGCTTCTTTTATTTCTCTTTTCTCATTAGAGTAGTCATTAAGGTAAAAAGGAAAAAAGGAGAATTTCAGTTTGTTTACTTTATTCTCGATCTTCCCGAACTACGCAAAGATCTGATTCATGCGGGGTCATGATACGAAGGCAACCTACATAAGATTCGATCGAATCATTTTTTGTTTATCAAAAGAAAAAAAGAAAAAAAAGGAAAAAAAGAGGGGTGAATTTATGGGACGTGAGAAATAAGAGGAAAGAAAAGAGTGATAATTAGAAAAAAAAGAGGAAGGAAAATGATCAAGAAGTGCTAGAAAAGCAAAGACAGGAGAGGTTGGAATGAACAAATTGGGATGATGTCAACTAACCTTTGTACCCTTGAAGTCATTTTAGAACAGATAACTGTGGCTAGGTGCATTGCACATAAAGTGAGATTATCTTATGTTAAATTCCCTAACACTAACGTGCTGGCTTCATTTTGTTATATTTATATCAGAAGGGTGGTTGGTTTGTGGTTTTTAAAGTGATAACTCTTCTCTACAACATAAAGTCAAAAAGCAATGGCAGACAACAACAGAAGTGGGTTGGTTGATACCGGTGCCCGGAAGCAGTTGGTTGAACAAGACACTGGTTTGGCCGATGAGGTAAGGATGTTGAGACAACACAAGACAGACATGTATCAGGCATGGATGACTGGGAGAGCACCACCCCCGCCACCACCTAGCTTCTTAGATGCGGCCCTTACCCAAACTCCGGTCGTAGTGCCGGATGACCCCCATACTCTCCAGGAAAAAAGGGCGAGATGGGATACCCAGGAGGCTGAAAGGTATAGAACATTCCTTAAAGAACAAGCAAGGAATGAGAGACCAAGGTATCATGGCTTACAAAGAATGTCTGTGTCCCCTGACGTCCGCCTGCCCGCGGGATTTAAAGTGCCAAAATTTAACTTGTATGATGGGTGTGGAGATCCGGTAGCCCATTTGAAGGATTATTGCAGTGAAATGAGAAGTGTTGGCGAGAAAGATAATTTGGTAAAGGCGTATTTCAGTGAGAGCTTGATTGGGGCAGCTTTGGAGTGGCATAATCATCAAAATATCAGTAAATGGCCTACATTGGGTGACATGGCTCAGGATTTTGTTTGATACTTTCAATACAAATAAGGTGTTACCCCAGACCGCTCCTCCTTATCTAAAATGGAAAAGAAGCCGGAGGAAAGATTTAGGGAGTTTGGGCTCAGATGGAGGGAGCAAGCTGCTCGAGTTAGTACCCCCGATTGGTGAAGAAGAAATGGTTGAGCTTTTCCTACAAGCCCAGGGGCCCACCTACTTCAGTCATTTGATCCCGGCCTTGAGAAAGTCGTTCAATGATGTGTTAAAAATGGGGGAGCTAGTAGAAGAGGGAATCAAGTCAGAAAAAATCATGTGTTGTTCGAAAGACATTCAGAACATCCTAGTAAGCTTGGGTGGAAGAAAGAGAAACAGAAAAGATGATCCGATGGGTTTTCCTAATCAACACTTCCAGCCTCGACATAGTCCCCGTAGATATCCTTGTACACCAGATGACCCTCCCCAATACTACTTTTCTCCAAAGAACTCCCAAAGTCATACATCACTTTCCCAGTACCCAGATCCACAAAATGCCTATCTACCCCCACGAGCCTACCGAAAACCCACTGGATCAGGTTTCCGGCCCAATCAAGCATTTAAGAACGAGAGGTTACGGAAGAAGAAAACCTTCACTCCATTGGGAGAGTCATATGCCAGTCTGTTCCAGAGGCTAAGGAAATTGGACATGTTGAAGCCGACCCAGATAAAATGCCAAACCCTCTTCCAAAGAAGTTTGATTTCTCTCAAAGGTGCGCATATTGCTCAGATGCCCCGGGGCATGACATAAAGAAGTGTTGGAATCTGAAGAATGCGATTCAAAAGCTTATTGATGCAGGCGACATTGTCGTGCAAAATCCAGATGCAGCAGACACCAGCCAGAGTCCATCGCCTGTGCATAATGAGACGCATATGGTGGGTATGATTTATTTTGAAATGAATATGAGAATTCTTCTGGGAGCCTCGGAGGCCCACGTGCTACTAAGCTTTCAGCGCTATCAGAGGATGATCTTAAGAACGAGCCGGCAAAAGGAACCCAAAAGCAATTTATTAAGAAGAGTGTGATGAAGACTTGTGAAGGTCCTAGTATTGCTGATGGAGAATTTAGTGGCTAAGATACCGTGCTTGGTAATTGGAAAGACGCTCCATTTCTTGGTCAGCCGGAGAGGAGTTTTGGCAGACAACAGAAATGACAACAAATTAAACTAATTGGAAAGACGCTCCATTTCTTGGTCAGCCGGAGAGGAGTTTTGGTAGTTTAATTTGTTGTCATTTCTGTTGTCTGGGTTATTTCAGGCTTATAATCCGGATATTGTCTTGTGACTCAAACCCTTCTATCCATTTATTTTATCTAGTTCTTTTAGTCGTAGTATATCATTTAGTGTTATCTAGGTTTGTTTTAGGGTTGTACCCCAGTTTATTTTGCTTGTTTTGTTAAAGGCATTTTGAGATCTAGTTTAAAGTCATTTTGAGATCATTTCAAGCCCGAATTGTGTGAAACTGGGGCATACAGAACATAAAGAAACCCTGTTGAAATGCATCATGTCGCATCGGGTTGAAGCTAACGGCAAGTTTGCCCAAATTGACAGGGGCCGTTCGTGGTAATGAGAGTGAGAGTGTTGTCCAATAGTGCTTTGTAGTTAACAGATGTAGAAGGAGAATGTGTGGATATGGTTATCAAGTCTGGTACAATCAAAAGATGTTACAAATGTTTTCCTTCATTTGTTTAATTATGTAGTTTGCACTTGGCATGTTTTGGAGATTGGAATGACGAAGGCATTTTGTTCTTCTATCTAAACATCGTATCATTCGTTACCCCATTGAACCTTATTTATTTTATTTCATACCCCTCTTTCGGAATCAGTAGCAAAGATCAGAAGCACAAGCATGAAAGATAAGTAAAGGAAAAAGAGAAAAGAAAAAGAATGAAAAGAGTGAGAAGAAAAAGAAGAAGAAAAGGAAAAAAAAGGAAGAAAAATAAAAGAAAAATAAAAAGAAAACAAACAAAACAACAAAACATCAAAAAGAGGAAAAGAAGAAAGAAAAGAAAAGAAGAGCAAGAGGAAGAAAAAGGAAAGAAAAATCACAATAACAAAGTAATTTCTATGAAATGAACTACGTTCGACCTGATTCCTTTTAAGGATACGTAGGCAGCCTCATGGTTCAGTCCTATCTAAGTAAAAATCCAAAAGTCCCCAAGCAAAGAAACTGGGGCAGAAGTTGTGGTTGTTGTAAGAAATCTGATTCCGAAAGTTGTAATTTTGAAACCATTTGAATTGTTTGAGCCTTCTGATACCCTTTCTTTCTAACCCTGTCCAAAAGCGTACATTATGGTCCAAAGAAAGACCTTCCATCAGTCTTCGAGAGATGCCAAGGCGAGAAAGTAGAAGTGAATCATATCAGGGGCAACACTCCGGCCCAAACAAGGAAAATGGAAAAAAATAAGAGAGTCTTATTGGTGAAAACCCTCACAGGCATCGAGGGCGGTGAAAGATGAGAGAAATCAAAAAATGAGAGAGTCTTATTGGTGAAAACCTTCACGGGCACCTTGAGGCGACTGTAAGTTGAGAGAAAGAACAAAATGTGAGAGGCTTGATGGTGAAAACCCTTCGGGCACTACAAGTTAAATAAGAATTGTGAATCAGATTAGATAATCAGAGCATTGAAGCCCAGTTTCACGGCTTAGAGGTACAACAGGAGTTGGAGATCAGATTTGCTTAACAGAATAGACCGCAGGTGCATGTCATGGTCATTAGAGTTGGTATCCACATCTGATAGGTTTCTACCTTGTAGTTTTCTTGTTAGGAATCATCTTTTCCCTTTGTCCTTTACTCTGTTCCTTTTGTCTTGTTTACTTCCTCTTCTTGAGTCTGTTTGGTTAAAACAAGTGAGAAATGACTTCAAAATTTGCCGCCAGCTTTCCAATTGTACAAAACGGGATCTGGCTAGCACATCAAAGTGGCATAAGTCAGGAAAGAACAACAAGCGCACTGAGTCGGTAACAATAAAAATGCTTTGGGATCCATGTGAAATACAAAGGTTTGATATATATCAATTCATGAACAATGCAACATATGAAGGGTGTTAGGTGAACGGATCAAAGGTATTTTCTGTGATAAGATTGACAAAGAAAGTGGTTAACCAGTGACAAGCAAGGTCTTCCAAGAAAAAATGAAAGCTATCATGGCAAGTGAAGGAGCAACAGACCTCAAGGCCAAGGCCAGTGGTTTAAGACAAGAAAGAACAACATACACACTGAGTGGGTGGCAATTGACGTGCTTTAGGATTCATGTGAGACACAAAGGTTTGGTAGATGCCAGTTCATGAGCAATGCAACAAATAGAGGATATTGGATCTGAAAGGAGAAGAGAGATTTTCTATGATAAAGATGATAAAAAACGGCCAGTCAATAAACATGCAAGGTCTTTCAAGTTGAAACCAAAGATACCACAGGAAGTGAATGAGGAATAGCCCTCAAGGTCAAGGCCACAAACCAACCACCATGTTTTAAAGTCACAAGTTTTCTTTGTTTGAAACAGGACGAAGATAGTGTCCAAATCAAAGCTTGGAAGCTTGAACCTTTCAGGTGCCATGCCCAATTTCGTCAGCACGAAGGATGTTTGAGAATACTTTATTTACCTCCCAGGCATACCCCTGGTTGAGAAGATCATCACCTCTCAAGAACTTTCTCTAGTTGAGAAGAACCATACCTCCTAGACATCCCATTAGTTGGGAAGAATCTTTAGTTTTCCTTAAGTTCAGGGGTCCCGCCTGAAAAATAGGGCCAGTTTTTTTTATTTTCCTTAAGATGCTAGTTGTAGTTTCCTTAAGTTTTAATCTCTAGTTTTTCTTGAGTTCAGGAGTCCCGCCTGGAGAATAGGGCCAGTTTTAGTTTCCTCCAGTTGTTAGTCTTTAGTTTTCTTAAGTTCAGGGGCCCCGCTTGGAGAATAGGGTTAGTTGTAGTTTCCTTAAGTTTTTAATCTCTAAGTTTTTCTTGAGTTTAGGAGTCCCGCCTGGAGAATAGGGTTAATTTTAGTTTCCCCCAATTGTTAGTCTTTAGTTTCCTTAAGTTCAAGAGTCCCGCCTGAAGAATAGGATCAGTTTTAGTTTCCTCCAGTTGTTAGTCTTTAGTTTTCTTAAGTTCAGGGGCCCCGCTTAGAGAATAGGTTCAGTTGTAGTTTACTTAAGTTTTAATCTCTAATTTTTCTTGAGTTCAGGGGTCTCGCCTGGAGAATAGGGTTAGTTTTTAGTTAGGAAGACTCAATTTTTAGTCTAATGAGAATGAAGCATGATAGTGACAGAAGAGGACACCGTCAGCAACAATGCCACGAGCTAACCACCAAGTTTTCAAACTAACAAGATTTCATTTGTTTGAGACAGGGGCAAGAAATTTGTTCGATCTACAGGGTTCCTCCATAAGGAAAACATGGTTCAGGGGCAAAGAATTTTCTTCTTTCAGCGGAGATCTTCCAGAAAGAGAGCATGGCTCAGGTAAGTTCATCTTCAGTCTTCAAGACCCTCCTGAAAAATGGGATTTAGATTTAAAATTATCAGGACCCTCCTGGATAATGGGATTTAGGTTTTAAATTCTCAGGACCCTCCTGGATAATGAGATTTTAATTTCAAATTTTCAAAGATATAGGTTTTAAATTCTCAGGACCCTCCTGGATATTGGGATTTTAATTTCAAATTTTCAAACATTTAGGTTTTAAATTCTCAGGACCCTCTTGGATAATGGGATTTTAATTTCAAAATTTCAAAGATTTAGGTTTTAAATTCTCAGGACCCTCCTGGATAATGAGATTTTAATTTCAAAATTTCAAAGATTTAGGTTTTAAATTCTCAGGACCCTCCTAGATAATGAGATTTTAATTTCAAATTTTCAAAGATTTAGGTTTTAAATTTTCAGGACCCTCCTAGATAAATGGATTTGATTTAAGTTTTCAGGACCCACCTGGAAAATGTTGAGATTCAACTAACATTCACAAATGTTCCTGGTAAAAACTGGGGCAACAAATTTTCTTTGTTTTATCTGTTTTGTTGTGATCGCAGACACCCACCTGGAGAACATGGTGAATTCAATACCGTTTCAAGTTTCCGAAATCAGGCGCCCACCTAGAGAACAAAGGGAATATAGTTTCGAGTTGTGGAAATTAGGCGTCCACCTGTAGAACAAAGGGAATACAGTTCAAGTTGTGGAAATCAGGCGCCCACCTGGAGAATAAGGGAATGCCAGTTAAAGTTTTGGCAATCAGGCACCCACCTGGAGAACAAGGGAATACCGTTCAAGTTTATGGAAATCAGGCGCCCACCTGGAGAACAAGGGAATACAATTCAAGTTGTGGAAATCAGGCGCCCACTTGGAGAACAAAGGGAATACAGTTCAAGTTGTGGAAATCAGGAACCCACCTGGAGAACAAGGGAATACCAGTTAAAGTTTTGGCAATCAGGCACCCACCTGGAGAACAAGGGAATACAGTTCAAGTTTATGGAAATCAGGCGCCCACCTGGAGAACAAGGGAATACAATTCAGTTTTGGAAATCAGGCGCCCACATGGAGAACAAGGGAATATAGTTCAAGTTGTGGAAATCAGGCGCCCACCTGGAGAACAAGGGAATACCAGTTAAAGTTTTGGCAATCAGGCACCCACCTGGAGAACAAGGGAATACAGTTCAAGTTTATGGAAATCAGGCGCCCACCTGGAGAACAAGGGAATACCAGTTAAAGTTTTGGCAATCAGGCACCCACTTGTAGAACAAGGGAATACAATTTCAAGTTTTGGCAATTAGGCGCCCACCTGGAGAACAAGGGAATACAATTCAAGTTTTGGCAATCAGACGCCCACCTGGAGAACAAGGGAATACAATTCAAGTTTTGAAAATCAGGCGCCCACCTGGAGAACAAGGGAATGCAGTCCAAGTCTCGGCAATCAGGCACCCGCCTGGAAAATAAGGGAATCCATTTCAGAATTCAATTCAGGTTAGAAATAGCAGAAGCTCGCGGCAGGAATGTGAGTCGACAATAGATGACTACAGAAGTAGAACTCAATTCAGAATAAAAGAAGAAAAACAAAAAAAGAAGTATCCAAGTGCAGAAGTAGAGAGAAGATGTGAATTTCTCCACACATGACTGAGTCACAAACTTTGCATGTCCCGTTATGATCCGAAGAGGTGAAAAAGAATGAACTAGCACCTGCAGCTAGCAAATATCAAGGTTCAAATCTAATGTCTGCATGAAGATCATTCAAGACTCAAGATCAAGATTCAGAAGACTTATAGATAGGAATCTTTTAACTCATAGCTGACAGGCTAGTTAGTCTTTTTATTTTTTATTTTGATGTAATAACAGGGCCGCAGACCGGAACCTCGATGAAACGTCACCTCAATCGGCTTCTCCACCTCGGTATCCTCCTCCATCACTCTTCCTACCTCTAAACTACACGTGGACTGATTCCTTTATAGCCCAAGGATATGTAGGCAGCTCAGATACCAGGGCTCGGTCACATTCTTCTTTCTTTAGTTTTAGGTCTCTCTAAATAAGGGTCGCGTCAAAAATCCTGTCTAGTCGTTCTTTGCCTGAAAACACTTCGTGTTTCCAATCAAAGAGGGGCAACTGTAGACATGTAATTTTGACCCTCCCCGAGATTCTACACATTTTAGCGATTAATATTTAGTTTATGCCTAATATCGTTATTTTAACTAGTTTTAACTCTTTTACTTTATTTTATCACAAAAATTGAAAATTACAAAAAAATAGTTCCATATTTCTCTATTTAATTCACGTATTAGGTGTTTTTAGAAGGATATATTACTTTGATTCTATTTTATTTTAGTATAATCTTTGAAAATATCAAAAATAGTTTCAACTTTAATTTGTAGTTTTATTTTAAATATAATAATTTATTAAAATCAATTAAGAGTTATTTTATAGTTTCTTTTAATTATTTTAGAAGTAAATTAAATTTTTAGTTCTTACTTAGTCCTAATTTTGTAGAATTTTAGAGCCCAATAGCTACCAAAAGCCCAATTTCAAACCAACCCAATAAGGCCTAGCCCATGACCTAGACTATTCTTTTTCTTCCTACAACCTTACACCCTAATAAAAGAGACCACAACCTTACACACATAACTCATCTTCAACCTTAGGAAACCCTAGACAAAAAAAACATCACAACACCCTTACACCCAAAAAAATCGCAGCAAACCCTCGTCCTCTCACCCTTCTGCCGCCTCTCTTCAACCATCAACCCGCCGCTGGAGATGCACACACTGGAGGAACTCTTCTTCCTCTTCTCCAAAAGATGCCGCCGCACCCCACCTGAAATCGGCCACCCACACCCCTAGAACCTCCCAGCTTCAACACATTGGAGAGAGAGAGAGAGGAACAGACAAGATTTAGAAAAATAGAGTGAGGGACGGACGGGAAGGCACGAACTGAGAGCACAAATAGAGAATGCGGCACCATTACTGGTTTAGCCAGAATCCCTTAACCACAGTGATTTTTCGGGTAGTCTTTCATGCCGCTTTCAATCTTCTTCACAATCATCTCATCTCCACCACTAAAATACCATGTTTTTGAGTTTTCCGGTGAGGTTCAACCCATCGAGTCTGTTTAACGAAGTTATGGTCATTAGCGGTTCCATTCAATCGAGAGCTTCAGATTGAGGTGTTGTTTGAGATCCTTCGCTTCGACGGTCTGGTCCAACGTTGCAGATTCAAAGGCAAAGTTCGTCATCTAAGGTCATATTTATTTTATTCTCTCATCTTTAAAACTTTGGATGATTAATTACTATGGTGATTATTTGATGTTAGATGCAATATTTTGACCTCAATTTTCTTGCCTCTTAATTAATGAGTAGTTCTATTTCTCTCTTGTTACCAATCTCTTTTGATGTTTAAATCTAATTTGAATATGGGTATATAAGATATTAACTTGGAACACTAATTAAAAGTGTCTGTAACAATAAGAGCTGGGTTTAAAAGAAATGTGAAGGAAATTAACTTTTTTCGCTGTTTTGGATGTTTGAATTGGATCATCGGGGGTTTGGGTTTAAACAGAAATCAAATATATTCAAGCATGATAATTTTCATTTTGGATTCATTCTATTGTTTGCGCTAGTATCATATTTAGTCCGACCACATTGGGTAGGCAAATCGTAGGTCACATTTCGAGTGCACGTAGGCGTGACTCGACCCCTAACTTCAAATAATTAAAATAATCATGTTGTAGATCGTGGGTACGGTTCTCGTGACATGATTTGCGATGTGTACAAAAATAACAAGTGCGCGACACCGCGACTTGTTTAAATAAACTCCATAATTGTTTAAAATAATTAAAAACAGCTAAAAAGTAAAAAGGTTAAAAAGGCACAATAGGCTTTAAAACATGTAATTAATCAGATAATTAGGCAAACTATTAATAGTTGAGCGACCGTGCTAAAACCACGGAACCCGGGAATGCCTAACACCTTCTTTCGGGTTAACAGAATTCCTTACCCGGATTTCTGTGTTCGCGGACTGTAAAACAGAGTCAATTTTTCCTCGATTCGGGATTTAAATCGTTGACTTGGGACACCATAAACTATCCCAAGTGCCGAATCTGAATTTTAAATAAAAACAATCCCGTTTCGATTGTCACTTAAATTGGAAAAACTCCCTTACGCCCCTTTCCGGGGTAGTGAAAAAGTAAGTGTGACAGCTCTGGCGACTCTACTGGGGACAGAACCCAGAATCTCTGGTTCAGGGTTCAAGAATTAGAGCTTAGAATAACTGTTATGATTGACTTTCATGATTGTCTGATTTTCTACTTGTTTGAGCCTAATGTGCTAAATGTTGCTTTTTACTGCTTTGATATTATCTTAACTGTATATAAACTGCTACGAAATCCCTCTTTTCTATCTTCTGAGGAGTGCACGTTGGCGTGAATTCTTTCTGTTAGTGTCATATCCCAATTTAGAACGAGGTTCAGACAAGTTACAAAGCCGGATGATCTTTTGGTTACTGGTACGCTTCCCCCCCGGCTCGAGTTGTCCGCTCGGGTAAGCCAGGTCTAGAATAATACACTCAGGTTTTCAACCTAGAATAACTGAGCCTCATGCCGGATCCCTAGTAGCAACGTTTGTTTGCATCACGTGCATTTGACTTTGGAGACTCAACAAAGGGGTTGGGTCTGTCTAGGACAGGTGTACCCAAAATAACAGACCATCTTGGTGCATCCTACGTGCTAGATGTTGCATTTATTCAAGGGTAAAAGTATCATTTGGCGGACCAATGATAGTTGAAGGCAAATGAAAAAAAAAAACAATGAAAACAAAAAGAAAAAAGGGGAAAAAAAGAGGGTGAAGTGTGAAAATAAAGCAAGTAGGGCCCAGTTATGTTTTTGTTACATTTTTTATTAAGAAAAAGACAAAAAAAAACTTGTAAAATTCAAAAGATTTTGCACTTTTTTCATCTTTTTTTTTGAAAATCAAAAATAAAAAATAAAGAAAAAAAAATCCAAAAAGATGCATGTTTCATCATTTCAAGGAAAAGACAAAAAAACATATTCTCTAAATTAGTTTTTTTTTCTCGCCCGTATCCAATCTGCCCGAACTACGCATACCTGATTCTCGTCTTTCAGGGCGTGATACGTAGGCAACCCACATAGGCGTGATACGTAAATCTTTGGTTCTTGACTTTGCGGGGTCTTAGCCAAATTTTGCACTTCTAGCCATCTTTTGGCCAAATAAGCCATTTTGTAAAAATAGCCTCAATCATGTCTTGCATACGTCCAGTAGGGAGTGTTATTGTCTCACTTAGTGTTGGTTTAAAGTTTTCTCATATAGGTGTGGATTTACATACCGGAGTTTCAGGGCGTGATACGTAAATCTTTGGTTTTTGGCTTTGCGGGGTCTTAGCCAAATTTTGCACTTCTAGCCATCTTTTGGCCAAATAAGCCATTTTGTAAAAATAGCCTCAATCATGTCTTGCATACGTCCAGTAGGGAGTGTTATTGTCTCACTTAATGTTGGTTTAAAGTTTTCTCATACAGGTGTGGATTTATTTACCGGAGTTTGAGCATGACAGACACCCCAGAATTGAAACCCTTTTAAGTAATTAAAAAATTAAAATCCAAAAACAATTTTTTTTTTGTTTTTTTTTTGTTTTTTGTCTTTTTCATTCTCATTTTGAAGTCTTTCTTCAGGGATATCAAATGAAAATTCGAAATATTTTTCCTTGGTTTATTGTTTGGACTTCATTTCAGAAAAATATTTTTTCTCTTCTAGAGTTTTTCCTTAATAATTTCCCATAGAGTGTTTGTTTCAAAAAGAAAAAAAAAATATGCTTGTTAAAATTAAGTTTGGAATAGGTTATAGAACATTAAATCTAGAAAATTAAAAAAAAAAAAAGATTTGCTTCTTTTATATTTCTTTTCTCATTAGAGTAGTCATTAAGGTAAAAAGGAGAATGTCAGTTTGTTTACTTTATTCCCGATCTTCCCGAACTACGCAAAGATCTGATTCATACAAGGTCATGATACGTAGGCAACCTACATAAGGTTCGATTAAATCATTTTTTGTTTATCAAAAGAAAAAAATAAAAAAAAATGAAAAAAAGAGGGGTGAAATTATGGGACATGAGAAATGAGAGGAACGAAAAGAGTGATAATTAGCAAAAAAGAGGAAGGAAAGCAAGTGCTAGAAAATCAAATAAAGGAGAGGTTGAAATGAACCAATTGGGATGATGTCAACTGGCCTTTGTACCCTTGAAGTCATTTTAGAACCGATAACTGTGGCTAGGTGCATTGCACATAAAGTGAGATTATCTTATGTTAAATGCCCTAACGCTAACGTGCTGGCTTCATTTTGTTATATTCATATCAGAAGGGTGGTTGGTTTGTGATTTTTAAAGTGGTAACTCTTCTCTACAACATAAAGTCAAAAGGCAATGGCAGACAACAACAGAACTGGGTTGGTTGATACCGGTGCCCGAAAGCCGTTGGTTGAACAGGACACTGGTTTGGTCGATGAGGTAAGGATGTTGAGACAACACAAGACGGACATGTATCAGGCATGGATGACTGGGAGAGCACCACCCCCACCACCTAGCTTCTTAGATGCTGCCCTTACCCAAACTCCGGTCGTAGTGCCGGATGATCCCCCATACTCTCCAGGAAAAGAAGGGCGAGATGGGATACCCAGGAGGCTGAAAGGTATAGAACACTCCTTAAAGAACAAGCAAGGAATGGGAGACCAAGGTAGCATGTCTTACAAAGAACTGTCTGTGTCCCCTGACGTCCGCCTGCCCGCGGGATTTAAAGTGCCAAAATTTAACTTGTATGATGGGTGTGGAGTTCCGGTAGCCCATTTGAAGGATTATTGCAGTGAAATGAGAAGTGTTGGCGAGAAAGATAATTTGTTAAAGGCGTATTTCAGTGAGAGCTTGATTGGGGAAGCTTTGGAGTGGCATAACCGTCAAAATATCAGTAAATGGCCTACATTGGGTGACATGGCTCTGGATTTTGTTCGATACTTTCAATACAAATCAGGTGTTACCCCAGACCGCTCCTCCTTATCTAAAATGGAAAAGAAGCCGGAGGAAAGCTTTAGGGAATTTGGGCTCAGATGGATGGAGCAAGCTGCTCGAGTCAGTACCCCCGATTGGTGAAGAAGAAATGGTTGAGATTTTCCTACAAGCCCAGGGGCCCACCTACTTCAGTCATTTGATCCCGGCCTTGGGAAAGCCGTTCAATGATGTGTTAAAAATGGGGGAGCTAGTAGAAGAGGGCATCAAGTTAGGAAAAATCATGAGTTGTACGAAAGACATTTAGAACATCCCAGTAAGCTTGGGTGGAAGAAAGAGAAACAGAAAAGATGATCCGATGGGTTTTCCTGATCAACACATCCAGCCTCGACATAGTCCCCGTGGATATCCTTGTACACCAGATGACCCTCCCCAATACTACTTCTCTCCAAAGAACTCCCAAAGTCATACATCACTTTCCCATTACCCAGATCCACAAAATGCCTATCTACCCCCACGAGCCTACCGAAAACCCATTGGATCAGGTTTCCGGCCCAATCAAGCATTTAAGAACGAGAGGTTAAGGAAGAAGAAAACCTTCACTCCATTGGGAGAGTCATATGCCAGTCTGTTCCAGAGGCTAAGGAAGTATTACATATTGAAGCCGACCCAGATAAAAATGCCAAACCCTCTTCCAAAAAAGTTTGATTTCTCTCAAAGGTGCGCATATTGCTCAGATGCCCCGGAGCATGACATAAAGAAGTGTTGGAATCTGAAGAATTCGATTCAGAAGCTTATTGATGCAGGCGACATTGTCGTGCAAAATCCAGATGCAGCAGACACCAGCCAGAGTCCATCGCCTGTGCATAATGAGATGCAGATGGTGGGTATGATTTATTTTGAAAGGGAATGTGAGAATTCTTCTGGGAGCCTCAGAGGCCCACGTGCTACTAATCTTTCAGCGCTATCAGAGGTTGATCCTAAGAACGAGCCGGCAAAAGGCCCAAAAGCAATTTGTTAAGAATAGTGTGATGAAGACTTGTGAAGGTCCTAGTATTGCTGATGGAGAATTTAGTGGCTAAGATACCGTGCTTGGTAATTTGAAAGACTCTCTATTTCTTGGTCAGCCGGAGAGGAGTTTTGGTGGTTTTGTTTGTTGTCATTTCTGTTGTCCGGGTTATTTCAGGGTTGTAATCCGGATATTGTCTTGTGACTCAAACCCTTCTATCCTTTTATTTTGTCTAGTTCCTTTAGTCGTAGTATATCATTTAGTGTTATCTAGGTTTGTTTTAGGGTTGTACCCAGTTTATTTTGCTTGTTTTGTTGTTCAAACCCTTTCACCGTCTGTCTAATGCAATTCTCTGTTTTCTGCTATTTCTAGTCATTTTTGTTTAGTTCTCTTCTCCTTTTGACAATTCTCTTCATGCTGGTTCTAGTGACATGACATGCACGCGTAATTCTCAGCCCAGTTTTAAAAGCCAGCTTAGTCATGAAGCAATGAAACAATGTTGAAGAGGTAGGGACATTTGAGGGAAATAAGTAAAGGCATTTTGACATCATTTCAAGCCCGAATTGTGTGAAACCGGGGCATATAGAACATAAAGAAACCCTATTGAAATGCATCATGCCGCATCGGGTTGAAGATAACGGCAAGTTTTCCCAAATTGACAGGGGCCGTTCGTGGTAATGAGAGTGAGGGTGTTGTCCAATGATGCTTTGTAGTTAACAGATGTAGAAGGCGAATGTGTGGATATGGTTATCAAGTCTGGTACAATCAAAAGATGTTACAAATATTTTCCTTCGTTTGTTTAATTGTGTAGTTGGCACTTGTCATGTTTTGGAGATTGGAATGACGAAGGCATTTGGTTTTGCTATCTAAACACTTTATCCTTCGTTACCCCTTTGAACCTTATTTATTTTCTTTCATACCCCTTTTTCGGAATCAGTAGCAAAGATCAAACGCGCAAGCATGAAAGATAAGTAAAGGAAAAAGAGAAAAGAAAAAGAATGAAAAGAGAGAGAAGAAAAAGAAGAAGAAGAAAAGGAAAAAAAAGAAGAAGAATAAGAAAAACAAACAAAACAACAAAACAACAAAAAGAGAAAAAGAAGAAAGAAAAGAAAAGAAGAGCAAGAGGAAGAAAAAGGAAAGAAAAATCACAACAACAAAGTAATTTCTATGACATGAACTACGTTCGACCTGATTCCTTTTAAGGATACGTAGGCACCCTCACGGTTCGGTCCCATCTAAGTAAAAATCCAAAAGTCCCCAAACAAAGAAACTGGGCAGAAGTTGTGATTGTTGTAAAAAATCTGATTCCGCAAGTTGTAATTTTGAACCCATTTGAATTGTTTTGAGCCTTTTGATACCCTTTCTTTCTAACCCTATCCAAAAGCGTACATTATGGTCCAAAGAAAGACCTTCCGATCAGTCTTCGAGAGATGCCAAGGCGAGCAAGTAGAAGTGAATCATATCAGGGGTAACACTCCGGTCCAAATAAGGAAAATCTAAAAAATAAGAGAGTCTTATTGGTGAAAACCCTCATGGGCATCGAGGGCGGTGAAAGCTGAGAGAAATCAAAAAATGAGAGAGTCTTATTGGTGAAAACCTTCACGGGAACCTTGAGGCGAATGTAAGTTGAGAGAAAGAACAAAATGAGAGAGGCTTGATGGTGAAAACACTTCGGGCACTACAAGTTGAATAAGGATCGTGAATCAGATTAGATAATCGGAGCATTGAAGCCCAGTTTCACGGCTTAGAGGTACAACAAGAGTTGGACATCAGATTTTCTTTTTCTTTTCTTTTCTTTTCTTTTTTTCTTTTTTCCTTTTCTTCTTCTTTTTCTTCTCTCTCTTTTCATTGTTTTTCTTTTCTTTTTTTCCTTTACTTATCTTTAATGCTTGTGCTTTTGATCTTTGCTACTGATTCCGAAAGAGGGGTATGAAAGAAAATAAATAAGGTTTAAAGGGGTAATGAAGGATAACGTGTTTAGATAGCAGAACAAAATGCCTTTGTCATTCCAATGTCCAAAACATGCCAAGTGCAAACTACACAGTTAAACAAATGAAGGAAAACATTCGTAACATCTTTTGATTGTACCAGACTTGATAACCATATCCACACGTTCGCCTTCTACATCTGTTAACTACAAAGCACCATTGGACAACACCCTCACTCTCATTATCACGAACGACCCCTGTCAATTTGGGCAAACTTGCCGTTAGCTTCAACCCGGCATGATGCATTTCAATAGGGTTTCTTTATGTTCTATATGCCCCAGTTTCACACAATTCGGGCTTGAAATCATCTCAAAATACCTTTACTTATTTCCCTCAAATGTCCCTACCTCTTCAACATTGTTTCATTGCTTCATGACTAAACTGGCTTTTAAAACCGGGCTGAGAATTACGCGTGCATGTCATGTCACTAGAACCAGCATGAAAAGAACGGTCAAAAGGAGAAGAGAACTAAACAAAAATGACTAGAAATAGCAGAAAACAGAGAATTGCATTAGACAGACGGTGAAAGGGTTTGAACAACAAAAGAGTTTGATAGTTATCATTACCTTGATCTTCATAGATATCCAGATAGAAAAGAGTTTCTTCACTAGGTTCATTATCCACAGAGAATATAGATTCAAGGTCCTCCTCTT